>APFE031440106.1:68863-118684 GCA_000404065.3 Pinus taeda
GTTGTGAATTTTTCTTTGTTCTCTCTCTTGTGTGTAGGACCCAAATTTGGAGCTATCTAAGAGCGCTTCCCTGCTACATTAAAAACTCCGACAATACCTACATGCGAGGACTCACATGAATTCATTCTTCTTTTCTTAATCTATACTCTACATCTTTATCTACTAAGAATCTTTAGCCCTAGAACAACCTTTCTCTTAATCGGTCTATCTTAGGTTTCTAGGATAAATTGAGAGGGTTTTATGTTCATCTAACTGTGCATTAAATCCTACAGCAAAATGATATTTAAAAATTGTAATATATGTCACTATGTAATAAAATTAGTAAAATGGAAGTAAAAGTAAAACTCTAAACAAGAAGCCAAAAGTGGATATAACCATCAATGCAAAATTGGGAGTAGAATTGGATGTTAAACTAGCCATCAAAACAAGATGCAAACAATGAGACAAAAAGGGTTTTAACGTAGAATTAAAAAAAGGTGTAAAACTAGATAGAAAGAAGGGAACAAAATAGGGCATACAAAAAGATACCAAATTGGGCGCAAACAAGGATGTAAAAATGGAAACCAAAATTAGGATGCAAATAATGGTGTAAAATTAGGATGAAAATTTGGGTGCAAAAAGGATGTAAGAAAAGACATAAAACAAGAAGCAAAATGGGACTAAAAAAGGGTGAAACTAAGGATGCCAAAAATGATGCATAACTAGATGAAAATTTAGACTAAAATCTAGGTGCAAAATGAGATGCAAAAGTGGACACAAAATGTGGCAGAAAAGAGGATGCAAATTTGGATGCCAAAAAGGATGCAAAATTAGACACCAAAAAGGATGCAAAATTGGACATAAAAAATGGTGAAAATTTGGACATAAAACTTGAAAAAATGGTGCGAAAATGGGCATAAAATGGCTCAAATTTGGATGCAAAATGAGGTGCAACAAATGATTCAAAACTTGCTGCAAAAACAAATGCAAACATAGACGAAAAAAATGGCTCAAAATTGAATGTAACACTAGACACAAAATGGGATTAAAAGGTGGACGCAACACATGGTCCAACATAGGGTGAAAATTTAGATGCTTAAAAGGATGAAAAATTGGATGCAAGAAATGTTGTTAAAAATGACGTTAAATTGGATGCAACAAATGGTGCAAAATTAGGTGCAAAATAGGATGCAAAAAAGGGAGACAAATGAAACGAAAAAGTGGATGAAAACATGGTGCAAAAATGGATGAACATTTTGCCACTAAATTAGATTCAACATGTGGTGCAAAATTAGATGCAAAAAGTGGTGTAAAAAAGACAGAAAAATTGATGCAAAAATAGATGTAAAAATAAGTACAAAATTAGAAGCAAAAAATGGCATAAGACTAGATGCAAAAACAGGCACAAACTCGATGCAAAAAAGGCACTAAATCAGATGCAAAAGATGGTGTAAAACTCGATGCAAATTACGACACAAAAATAGAAGCAAAGGATGGTACAAAACATGAAGCAAAAAATGATGCAAAAATAGATGCAAAAAATGGCACAAAACTAGAAGCAAAACCTGTTGTAAAACCAAATGCAAATCTTGGTGCAAAATATGATGCAAAATTTGGCGTAAAAAAAGATGCAAGATTTGGCACAAAAAAGGACGCTTTAAAAATTGTACAATAGAGCCATATTTAGCGCCAGGCTTATCATCCCAATGGAGAGAAAAATACACTAAAATCTGGTGCTAAATCTGGCGTAAATTGCCTATTTTGTTGTAGCATGAGCACTTCAACACCTGCAATAACCATGAAGTTTGATAATGTGAGCAACAATTTAATGAATGAGGAGCTGCGACACAAGTCAATTGCAGAAAACCAGGGAGGAGAAGCTTTAGCTGTAACTAATCGTGGTAGGAGAATTGATCGAGGCCGACAAGGGTGATCAAAATAAAGGAGGGGAAAGATCATCTGCTTTCTTGTGTCAAACCCAAGCACATGAAGAAAGAGTGTTGATTCTGGAAGAAAGGAAAAAACGATTAGAGACCAGCCAGTACAAATCACTCACAAGTTATCTAACACAAATGTAGGTGAGACTACTATTGTTGTCACAAATGGTGATGTATTATTTACCATTTTAGTAGAGGATTCTTGTTTATATACATCTAACAGTAGCTTTGATTGGATCCTTCACTCTAGGGTATCTCACCATGTAACCCCATGCAAAGATAGTTTTGTTGCATATAATCCTAGTGATTATGGTAGAGTGCAATTGGGAATAATTATTTTTGCAGTATTGTTGGAGTGGGAGATGTCCAAATCAAGATGAAGGATGGACAATAGATATTGTTGAAACAAGTCAAGCATGTACCAGAAATGCACATGAGTTTGATCTCTATGAGATGTTTAGATGATGAGGGCTATTCCACAAGCTTTGGAAAAGGAGGCTGGAAAATTAGAAAAGGAGCATTGTTCTTGGCCATAGGACCTAATACAGGAACATTATACACATTGAAGGCAATGATAAGAAAATAAGATTTTCCTGCTGCCACAAAAGAAGGAAATTTAGAAGATCTGTGGCATAAGCGCTTAGGTCACATTAGTGAGAAGGGATTAAAAATCCTTGTTGGTAAAAATATATTTCCAGGTTTGAAAGCCTGCAATCTTGATCTTTGTGAGCTTTATATATATGGTAGACAAAGAAGGATTTCATTCCTTTGAGGTAGCCATGATAGAAAGAAAAAATTGTTAGAATTTATACACTTGGAAGTGTTTTGGCCTGTTAACATCAAGACATTAAGAGAGCATCATATTTTGTAACATTTATAGATGATGCATCTAGGAAGGTTTGGGCCTAGCCTATGAAAAGAAAAATTGAAGTTTTTGAAATATCTCAAAAGTTACTTGTTGTTGTTGAAAGATAGACTATAAAATTGCTCAAATGCTTGAGAAAAGATAATGGTGGAGAATATTGCTCAAATGCATTCAAGGAACATTGTCACAAGTTTGGCATAAAGCATGAAAAGATTGTGCTCGGTACTTCTCAACAAAATGTTGTCGCAGAAAGAATGAATCACACCATTATGGAGAAAGTGAGAGTATGTTGTCCAATTATGTTTAGAGAAGCATTTTTGGGCAGAAGTTGTAAGGATGACTTGCTATCTTATGAATCGATATCCAAGTACAAACTTGGATGGGGACATCCCTAAAGAAGTTTGGACTGGTAAGAAGTTGAATTATTCTCATTTGAAAATCTTTGGATGTGAAACATTTGTACATATTCCCAAAGAAAATATAACTAAGCTAGATGATAAATCTATGAAATGAATTTTTCTGGGATAAGTAAATGAAGAATTTGGTTATTGTCTTTTTGATCCAGTCAAACATGAAATTATTAGAAGCAGTGATGTTATATTTAACGATTCATAAATGTTTAAGTGGATTGTAGGTGAGGTAGAGGTCAAGAAATTTATTGACAGGTTTGAAGAGCAGGATGAAGACATCCCACCAATGCAATAAAATGGAAAGAAAATTCAAGAGCATGAAGGACAACAAGTGGAAAGAGATGAATGTCAAGAAGAAGGAATCTTGCAGGAACATTTACAGGAGATATAACCTGATAATTCACCACCACAGTTGGTTCGAAGATTTTCTAGGCCTCATGAGCCTTCACAAAGGTATCCTCCTTCAAACTATATATTATTGACTAATGAAGGTGAGCCTAATTGTTTTCAAGAAGCTTATAAAGTTGAGCATAGTAAAGAATGGAAGAAACTAATGGAGGAAGAAATGAACTCTTTATCGTAAAATAAAACTTGGGAGTTGGTAAATCTCCTAAAGGGTAGAAAGGCTCTACAAAACAAATGGGTTTACAGGATTAAGAATGAATGTGACTAAAAGGATAGGTATAAAGAAGGCTCGTGGTGAAAGGATTTGCCCAAAAGGAAGGTATTGAATTCACTGAGATTTTCTTTCGTGTTGTTAAAATGACATCCATTAGAGTAATCTTGGTCTTGTTGCTTCTTTAGAATTAGAATGTGAATAGTTAGATTTAAAAACTTCTTTCCTTCATGATGAATTGGAGGAAGAAATTTATATGGAGCAGCCACAAGGCTTCATAGAAAAAGGCAAGGAAGGCCTAGTTTGTACGATGAAGAAGAGCCTCTATGGGTTGAAACGCACACCTCGACAATGGTACAATAAATTTGATTCATTCATGTCGGAACATGGTTTTCACAAGTTGGATTTGGGGCCAATAACCTTACATCTTGGATCATTAACAAAAAGGAGATCCTCAAAATAGTACATCAAGTTTTTACTGTCTCTATGAATAATTTTTCTCTTGAGATTGAAAACATGTTCTCCATAAATTCTACACAAGGAGCCCAAAGAAAAGAAAAATTTACAAGCTAGCATTATAACATCCAACAAAGATAATGATGTTGTTGAATACTTCTTGTAAACTATGTATTTTGTTTGATTTCAGGTGAACACTTCACCGATCTTCAAGGACATGAAGCTTGACAAATGATGGGAAGAGTGCTTGAAAAAGATAGGACAGACTATAGACCAAGTAAAAAACTGCCTCTGCAACTAAGAGGGGGAATCTAGATAGACCACGACCATTTTCTCCCAAGACATGAACTTGACAAGACCTTCGACACCCAGTACAAACCCCACTGGTGTCCTCCTCACCAACTCTTCCCAGTAGAGCAGATGAGATTTCTAGAGCTCTCACCTAGGCACTAAGTTGTTGAACCTCCTCATAGAGTTTGTGCAATGAGTACTCCATGTCTACATGGTGGACCAAGAGCTTGGCTTCCACAAACAACTAAAAATAACAACATTGACGCTCAATGAGATTTTCCAAGTTGTTAATTGTAGAAACCAAAGCCTACGTGGAGTCTATGAGCTTATCTATAATCTCTGAGTACATATAGCAGCATGCATATTCACATTGTTATCCATTCCAGCGATAGAGCACAAAAGGAAGAGAAAAATATAGTTCCAGACTACCGAGGGAGGGCTGGAAGAATGGAAAACCAGAACGACAAAGCTAGCAGAGATGAAATTCTAATTACTAGCTGCTATGACTTGGGAATTCCATTGATGATGCAAACTACCTCTGCAAAGCCATATATAATTGAAGATTAAATCATTGCATGAGCCAACCTGAGGCCATTAATCTAACATCGTAGTGAAAATATCACCAGGATAGAAGAGATGTGACTAAAATCTCAAGCGAGCTAGAGGAATTAACTCCAGCCTCATACTTTCCAAGGAGAATGTTGCAACCCATCTAGAAGCGCTATGCGACATTGGGTCTACAGGGACAGGCTGCTTCGGATTGGGATTCTATTTGTTCACAACTCTAGCAAACTTGCATCCACAGAGACTCGACTAGAGACACCATCATATGGCACGACAAGATGAAGGCTAACAATATTCTGGTGGCAAAAACATACAATCGACTTTGTTGTTTAGAAACGAACCAGACTGCGGTTTCTTGGTTTACTAAATTCTGGAGCCCCCATACTCCTACAAAAAAATATCTTTTTCTTTGGTTAGTTTGGAGGAACAAAAACCTGGCTTGGGAAAATTTACAAAAAAGGAGTTGGTCTGGACTTGGGTTTTGTGTTTTATGTAGAAATGCGGAAGAGGACAAACTTCATCTGTTCATAACCTTCCCCGAGGTTACAAAAATTTGGAATTCCTTGGATGTCACATTTAGGTTACAGCTCCCACTGTTCTCTGATATTCCAGACTATCTTGAATTGTGGAGTTCGTGCATGGCACCAGGCGCTTCATTCCACCCACTATTCTTTGGGAGATTTGGCAGTGGAGGAACAATATTTTATTCAATGAGTATCGTGAATGCTGGGCAGTGGTGATGGAAAAAATTCGAAGCACAATTTCGGTTGATATACAGGTTGGCACATCCAATAAACTGCCCAAAAACCCCAAATATGGCCCACAGATCTCCTTCCCTGAAAGATTTTTTTATGGAGCATCATAATACATTAGTTGTGGATGCGGATTCATTATCTCACTCTCGCTAGAATTGACATATATGGTACACTGGGGGGCAGGAAAGGGCACCAACACGAAGGCTGATGCCATGGCATTATGGGGACTCCTCTGGTTCATACATTATCCAGATATTCCTACTATCCACATTTATGGGGACTCAAAGGTCATCATTGACCATGTCTGTGGGAAAGCCAACATCAACAAATCTTCTCTATAGGGCTGGCTACATCAGATCTCTACTCTCTGGCACCCTCTCCTACACTCCTCCATACAACATATCAGCGGGGACTTCAATGTTGAAGCGGACTGCCTCTCCAAAAGAGGCATCATGGAACATCTGGGTGGATTCCACATAGAGATTGAGATGGATGAGACAAGGCTAGAGAACGAGATAATTCCTATAGTAGGATAACTACATCAAGACATACTCTTTTTTTTATTGCGGATTAAATATTCTACTTTTGTTTTTGCTATACTGGATTGTGAAAATATACAGATGTATGTTGACACGTGCTACAATATCATTAGGGGAATTTTAAGGTCTAAAATGGGCCTCCTAAGAAAATTATAAAATAAGAGTGGAAATGATAAAATAATATTAGATTACATCATCAAATTTGAGAGGGAAAAAAGAAAAACTACTTTTTCAACTTATCTCCCTATGGGTTTACTCAAATTTTGAGTGGGAATACACGTTGGATGCATAATTTGATTCCTCATCCAAGAGTACCATGGTTGCATACTTTCGATTGACTCTTTTACACAAAAAATGAGAAATAGATGAAAAACGTGATTGCAATAATAGTTTTTCATGTATTTCTCATTTTTTCTTCTAGTATGGTCCATCAAAAGTATGCAACATGGGTACTCCTTGGATGATGAATTAAATTTTACATCCAACGAGCACTCCCACTTGAGATTTGAGTAAAACCTTAGGGAGATAAGTTGAAAATACAAGTTGAAAAAACAATTTTATTATTTTGTTATTTTTTAATATTTTTACTTTTTTACCCCAAAAATGGTGAATCATCCCCCATGGTTGACATCATCATCTTGAATCCTATTGGTTCTTATAAATTTTCTTTTGGTTGTACATTTTTCTTAGGAGGCCCATTTTAGACCTCAAAAGTTCTTTAGTGGCTATGGTGAATATCTTGGAACAACAAAACATTTCTAGAATTAGCTTAGAATTTATATGTATCTTGGTCTGGTTTTAGGGTTCATTTTGACGTATATATATAGATTAGCTCGGATATAAAATTCTTAACTACTCCTTTGCGATGCAGACTTTGCAACATATGTAATTTCTATACATAATCAATATATCGTTTTTTCATATGAGAAAGAAAATACCAGGTTCATGTTAAGTTCGAGTCTCTTTTTGTGTTATACTTTTCTAGCTCAACTATTTTTGTGTTACTTTTCCATCTCAACTACCTTCGCATTCTAGACCTCATGTCCCTCTATTTAGAAGGCCCAATACCTATGGGCTTGGGAGATCTCAGCAGCTTGGAAGAGCTAATCCTTGGCTTCAATTGGTTTGTTGGTAGAGTTCAGGTAAACATCTGGTGAAGTTCAAGGTCCTCGATTTATTGCAGAACTTCCACCTTGGGTCGACCTTGATTGTTTGGGGCCAAATAAGGAATAAATTCTAGGGAGAGTAATTGCAGTAATTTTTCTATGCTCATTCCGATGGTCCTTCAAGCTATCTGGTCTGGCAAACCTTTTCCTGCAATCTAATCATTCATGCACTTTTTCATTTAGAAAAAAACATACTCTTCATTCCTTCTAGCATCTAAACAATGTGGACAAAAATTTGGCATTGAATTGAACTATACATGAATCATCATATTTCTTGCAAAGGAAAGAAGTTGCAAAAAAATTTAAGCACAACTCCCTACCTTCTTTGCTTGTGACATTCTGAAGTCCTGCCATGAAATTGACAAAAAATCATATGTTACTCTTCAGCAAGGTGTTGATGTGGAAATCAATCTGAATTCCATTATGAGTTCCCTGTTAAATGTGAAACCAATGAAGACGTTGGTGCCGACTGACAACACCATCCAACACAAATCCTTGCCCACCCGAAAAGATACTACATACTACATTGTCCATCTACTGCACTGTGCAGTCATGTTTTTCACTTGAGATAATTGGAGAATTCTAGAGTTCCATCATCTATAAATTTGTAATCTCTACCCTCTTTGAGCAATGCAAACCAAGAAAGGCCAAGGCTTCTGTAGAATGTGAAGAGTGATTTCATTCTCCATTAATAATAGATTTGTGTTTTACATATCTGTCTCTCTCATGAAATTGTGTTGCCTCTAAATTCTTAAGTAAGCCCACTATTTTGCATCATGTCGTCTCTGTTAATGTTTTAGTACACTATACTCTAAAAATTGGCATCGGAGCTAAGAGAGCGCTGCTGGATGGTGAGAGGAGACCCGTGTGTCATCATTTCAATACTCTACACATTTGGTCTCTTTCACAAATTCGTCAACAATTCAATTCCTGGCAGATTTTCTTAAGAGTGTCGAGTCTCGGTTGAGGACTTGCAATAGACGCAAGTGCCGTGGGACGTGTTTGTGAGTTGCACACATTCAATCCTATTAAGCGGAGGCAAAGGTCGTAGCTGAAAAAATTGGAGGTACGCTGGTTAAATTCCCGTGGGATAGCTATAGAAGGGTGCACTGAAAGGCATTGTATAAATACCCTATTTTGTTAAAATGCCCTTGCATGTTATCATGAATGTCGTGAGGGGATATACTCTGTAATTCTGAAATGAATTGAAGATTGCAGTTGCACTAATTTTACTTAATGATAAGAAGTAATAAGGGCAACAACCATAATATATTGTTATATTAGAAATAGAAATACCATTAAATCAACGATTATATGTGTGGAATACGTGGAAAGTTTCATGTCATTGAATTTAAAGAGTGATTTATTCTTCTTTAAGTAAGAAATTATATTATTAAAAAGAAAAAGAAAAAAGTTGTTATATGTGAGAAGAGTTTATAGTTTGTTATTTTATTTGTATTAAACAGAGTTTATTTTGGTCAAGTGATATATTCTTATTTTGTGAGTTGAGCTTGATCTTTTGGGGTTTGAATTATATTAAGAATGGAGATAACAACATTAAGTGACATGGAGAAGCTGAGCGGGGTTAATTTTGCCCTATGGAAATCATAGACAGAGGATAATTGATTTTAAAATATCATTATCTTCGGATTGAGGGCACAACAAAGAAACTCTCATCGATGACGAATAAAGATTGGAATAAGCTTGATAGAAAGGCAATTGCAACAATCCGCCAATAACTACCAAAGAATGTGTATTTCAATTTGTCTGTAGAAAAGACTACAGAAAGATTATGGAAGAAGCTCCACGATCTATATGAGAAGAACATGACATAAAACAAAGTGTTCCTAATGAAGAAGCTTTATAATCTCAAGATGAAGGAGGGTGTTTCAGTTGCCGAGCACTTGAATGAATTCAATATTATTACTAGTAAACTTGCCTTTGTTAAAATCATTCTAGATGATGAAATTAGAGCTATTTTGTTAATGTAATCTATGCCAGAGAGTTAGGAAAATTTAATTGTAGCTATGAGCACTTCAGCACCTACAAGAACCCTGAAGTTTGATAATGTCAGCAACAGTTTAATGAATGAGGAGTTGTGACACAAGTCAATTGCAGAAAACTAGGGAGGAGAAGCTCTAGCTATAACTAATTGTGGTAGGAGAATTGACCGAGGTCGACAAGGGTGATCGAAATCAAGGAGGGGAAAGATCATCTGCTTTCTTGTGTCAAACCCGAGCACATGAAGAAAGAATTTCGATTCTGGAAGAAAGGAAAAAAGGATTAGAGACCATCCAGTACAAATCACAAGTTATCTAACACAAATGTAGGTGAGACTATTGTTGTAGTCACAAATGGTAATGTGTTGTTTACTGTTTTAGTAGAGGATTCTTGTTTATATACATCTAGCCGTAGCTTTGATTGGATCCTTGACTCTAGGGTATCTCACCATGTAACCCCATGCAAAGATAGTTTTGTTGCATATAATCCTGGTGATTATGGTAGAGTGCAATTGGGAATAATTATTTTTGCAGTATTGTTGGAGTGGGAGATGTCCAAATCAAGATGAAGGATGGACAAGATATATTGTTGAAGCAAGTCAGCCATGTACCGGAAATGCGCATGAGTTTTATCTCTATGGGATGACTATATGATGAGGGCTATTCCACAAGCTTTGGAAAAGGAGGCTGGAAAATTAGAAAAGGAGCATTGATCTTGGCCAGAGGACCCAATACAGGAACATTATACACATTGAAGGCAATGATAAGAAAATAAGATTTTCCTGCTGCCATAAAAGGAGGAAATTTAGAAGATCTGTGGCATAAGCGCTTAGGTCACATTAGTGAGAAGGGATTAAAAATCCCTGTTGGTAAAAATATATTGCCACGTTTGAAAGCCTACAATCTTGATCTTTGTGAGCTTTATATATATGGTAGACAAAGAAGAATTTCATTCCTTTGAGGTAGCCATGACAGAAAGAAAAAATTGTTAGAACTTATACACTTGGAAGTGTTTTGGCCTGTTAACATCAAGACATTAAGAGGAGCACCATATTTTGTAACATTTATAGATGATGCATCTAGGAAGGTTTGGGCCTAGCATTTCACTGAAAAACCAAGCACAATGACTTAAGGTACCATTAGATCTGACACGTGTTGGAGGAAGGACAATTATCCCTGGTAAAGATCCATACAGATAAGAACCCAGATGATATGTTCACTAAGATTCTACCAAGAAATAAACATGAGTTATGTAGAGGCATGATAGGACTTGGTGCGACTTGATTCAAGACTCTTCATTTCGTTTCAAGTGGGAGAATGATAATTGTGAAACCAATGAATACGGCGGCACCGACTGGCAACACCATCTGATGCCAACCACCGTCCACACCTAAAGATACCATCTACTACACCATCCATTTGCTGCATTGTGCAGTCATGTATTCCACATGAGAGAATTGGATAATTCTAGAGCTTCCCTCATCTATAAATTTGTAATCTCTCCACTTCATGAGCAATGCAAGCCAAAGCAAGGCCAAGGCCTCTATGGAATGTGAAGTGTCATTTCATTCTCCATTAGTAATGTATTTTTGTTTTACAGATTTTTCTCTCTAATGAAATTGTGTTGTCTTTGAATTCTTAAATAAGCCCACTATTTTGCATTTTGTTGCCTTTGTTAATGTTTTGTTGTGCTATACTCTAACATTCCTGGGTTTCACTTCCTTTCATTTGTTCAAACATTTGTGAAATCATAAACTTGTTAGACAAAACCAGTGAAAATCTATCATCTCTTTCTATCAAAATAAAATACTAATGCATTTATGGGTTTAACTTACTTACATCTATTCAAATATTTGTCAAATCATAAACTTGTTAGACAAAACAAGTTGGAATCAGTCATAATATTTTGAATAGAATGAAACATTAATGCATCCCTCTTTGGAAAAAAGGCAAACCCATTAGTTTCCTCTCAATTAAATTATTTTTTTGGCATCGTGGTTTTCATATTCCTATTTTGAGTTACCCAAGAATGGTATGAAGAATCCAAAGGCTAGTGTTGTGGCGGGGCTCCAAAATATTAAACCTCGATGGGGCAAAACAGGAAAGTCCACCAATGGAACCCACCTACTTGGTTATCTTGAGTGGTAATTGGAGAGGGGGATTCTATAAGTTCAGTTGAAATAGAATGGTAGCAACAACTTCCATGGAAGTCAAATTTCACAGACGATGTTTTGAATAGAGACAGGCTCCATAGGTATGCCAGTGGACCCACCATTTCTGTGATCCTCAAAACAGTGTTGTGAAAATCGTGATTTTATCGTTTTATAGCGGGTTTTTCAACAGAACGAAAATATCGTGAGTTTTATTTGAAATTATCGCCGATATTTTTTTTTGCCCGATTTTTTGGAAATTATCGTGATTTTTTCCAAAAAAGCGCGATAAAATTGGAAATTATCACGGGAAGTTGGGGAAACGAGGTTTTATAAGGGATGCTAAATGTTTGAAATGCAATTTTTTTTTAAAGAAACAAATGATTTTTGAGTGAGGCAGCTTAATGATCAAGTCTAGGCCCTAGTGTTGATATGCTATTCATGGTAATGTTAAATTTTTAAAGTAAAAGTGACATTCTCCTTAATCTTCATTTCATCCTTTTACTTAAATTTTTAACATTACCATGAAATGACTCAGAATGTTTGAGAGTGGTTCCGGCCTCATTGGATTTCATATGGAGAAAGTAGAATTTTAGATTTCATTGAAAATCCAGCAGACTTATCAGTGTTTCAGGATTTCAGGATTGGGAGATTGTAATGTTTCCAGGTGACACCACTTGCCCGGGCTACCCTTGCCACCAGTGGAGGATGTGGTCTACCTCCTATAGCTCCTACTTCTAGTTCTTTAGCTTCTAGAGCATAGCAGACTCCACTGCCAACTCCACCAGCGCCAGCATCTACATCTAGAGGGAAAAGCTGTGGCATTTTCTCGCAAGAGGGGCAGAGGAAATCAATGGGATTAGACTTTAATTATTTTCTTCATTTTGTTGTATATGACATTATGACATGATGAGATACATTATTATATTTTTTGTTGATATTTTGAGGTTGAGTTGGGACTTAGGATTCAGGACTTACTATTCAGGACATGATTCAATGTTATGTGTGATTTTAGCACTAGAAATGATATTAAACATCTTATATATTAGTTCTTTTGTCATATATATGTGTCAATGTATTTATTTTATGTTGTAAATGGCTTAAATATTAAAAAATTTGAAAAAAAAAGAAAAAAATGAATACTTTTGTACCAAACTATTTTTTCTCAATTATTTCCTAATAATTACGATTTTTTTTATTATTTTTTCCTCGTGCCGATATTATCCTAATAACGATTAAATCCAACATTGCTTCAAACTATTCATATTAAACTGACTCTGACTCAATTTAGTTTCTTCGCAGACCAGACATGTCCCAACCGTAAATTCAAGGCACTACACTACTCCAGGTTCTTTCCTCAGACAATATTCTTCACAACAGCCTACTCTTCAATGACAGGCCAAAAATTACAAGATAGTGAATTAAAAAAAGTGGGGCACGATGAAAACAAGCACAAAGGGTATTCTTTTTGCAAGTCAAAAATCCCTAAAATAAAAAAACACTATGGTCAGCAAACTCTACACGCCTCCAATTCGAACCAAACACTAAATGACTATCATAATTTTCCCAACTCTGAATGGAGCTCCTAAGAAGTGACTTCCATTTATTTATTTGCATTAGCCAACTGGCCAGGAAGCCATCGTTATGCCGGAACCAGGTTAGAAACCTTGAGGAGGTAAAGAAAAATGAATCGACAGACATCAAATGAGGGTGTTTTGTATAAATATTTGTACTATTATTTCAATTTGGTAAGGCTACACGCTCGCCCGGTGGCCCTCATGCAAGTCCCATTCTTGCAGATAGGTTCACGGTAAATAAAACATTATGTAATCATATTTGTTAACCTTGGGTCATTTTAACTTTATGTTTAATTTAATTTAATTATTATATTATTTTATTTTCACTTAAATAGGGTTTATTAATTCATTATTTAATTAAATTATAGATTTTTTTAATAATTACTTTAATTTAATGTAATGTTAAATGTTAATTGGGTTAATAATTATTAATTAAAGATTATTATTACTTTTGATAAATTATAATTAATTTGAAGTTAATTAATTACAAAAAGATATAATGGTTATTAATCACATGTTAATAAATAAATAAATTATTAATATAAGGTTAATTCCAATGATGTTGTTGGCAATTTGGAAGTGGTTTGAATTCTATTTTTTGCTGGAAATGCCACCATTTTTGTTGAGTTACTTGAATTTTGAAACAATTAGGCATTAGCTAGTGTAAAGAAATAGAGGAGTTAAGAATCACTGTCATCTTCGAAGACTACGTATTCGACAATGCAATAATTACTAGGCGTGGAACATCCAATATTTTTGGAGTGGTTCGATGTGTCTCGATGTCCTAAAATCAAGTGGGATGTGGTAGTAATGGAACATACTAAATCTAGGATTAGTTGATCCACTTTTAAATATACATTGTCTGAAGAAAATCTTTGGCATTGGAGGAATCCAAAGTTGTCATCCTCACTAAATTTGTTGTCGTATTTATGGCACTTGATTGGTTCTTTAGTTTCTACTTTGCAATAAGGCTAACATTAAATGTGAGAGATATATGTTATTCATTGAATCCATTTTACCTCAATGCAACACATGCTACACCAAATTGTACATTCCCTATAAACCTTTACACCTTTAAAAGAAATTGCTAATTATATCATTATCATCAAATTATGATTTCTACTTGAAAAAATATATTTAATTTCTCCTTCCAAAATATTGATATTTAATAATAATAAAAATTAGAATTAATAAAGAGACATTAAATCGTTGTTACTCCTTAGCAACATTGTTGTCGTATAACTAATGGGAAGCCAAATGTGATTTCCATTGTATATTTATATTCTTCCTAACGTATCGTGTATAATTTTTGATAGAAAAGAGTATTAATTATTAGTGTCCAATAAAATTTAAACGTTAATAAAATCTAAAGGTTAATACCCTAACCGTGTTAAACTTAAAAATATATAAAACTACCATGTATTATTCATAATTTAGTTTAAATGATAGGTAATGTAATATAATTAAAAACTAAAATGTAACATGATAATATAATTTTAATATTTTTTTTATTTACATTTATGTGAAGTTAAAAGGGTTAAATTTTTTTTATGTAAACATTTATTATAGTGTATATCCTCAATAAGAATTGATAGTGACCTAACTTTTCTGACTGTAAATATTTAAGTAAATATTTATAAGAATTGATAGTGACAAAAATTTTCTAAGTGTAAATATTTAAGTAAATATTTATATTTCGAGACATTTGATTATAATTAATACTTGATAAATTTGAACTTTCTCTTCTTGATCAATTATATCTAAACTTTTGTACTTATAAAATTTTGATGTGATGGATCTGCAAGAGAAAGTTCAAAGAAATTTAGATCACAAAAGCCTAAACTCTGAAACACTTAATAGATTTAAGAATTAAGATGAATCTACACTGTTTCCAACCAAAGGCAACCATGCCAAAATTATATTCTCAATAAAAATTAATCCCAAATCTCCAACCAATAGAATCCACCAAACCCTCTTCCACCCCCACCAATCAAGAACACATGAATTTTGAGGAAAAGCTTGACGAGGTCAAGCTTCAGTTTTTTCTATAGGATTTTTTCCTATAAAACCCATCATATCCACAAGAATATATTTCACATGTCTCATTTCCTCATATAAGCCAATCTAATGCAGCCCTTGTAAATTGGTAATACCTTTCACTAGTAATGAAGCTCAAAGTTTGTTGTAGATGTAGACATATTGAATGTTGTATCATCACCTAGGGCCAAAAGAAGCAATGGGATCATGTTAAGAAGAGATTCAATTTTGAAGGCATGTTTAACAACTGCAATGAAGAAAGAGTTTTCAGTACCAATGATTAATATGTAGAAATTATTGTGTAGATTTGTAACTTTTGATGAAGTTTTAATCAAAATCACGAGACACAAACCTACTCCACTACTATGCGGAAAGTAATTCACAAACTAGGACAAAAATTCAGACATGCAATAAGAAATCACACACATGCAAATAGTATTTTTCCTCAGGAAATAAATCTGCTAGAAACCCCAATGCCTACTTGCATTAATCTGATGACTAGAGATGTGTTACAATTGTTTTGCTCAATTGAGCACACCCTACAAGTGAATAACCTATCTCTCTGCCCACTGAGAAGCTCTGACCCAAACTTAGTCAATTTTAGCCTCTGTTTGAGCCCCTACTTCCTTGTGCAATTCCTTCAGAAATTAGCCCCTATTATTTAGGAATTTCTCCAAAATAGATTGCACAATTCCCAAGGTTGATTATAACATTGCATGCAACACTTGTACACTCTAGAATAATATACAACTGATGTTACACTGCCTTGGAATATCCACCCCAACTAGGTAACTAAAGTTCTCTGCATGCTTAGCTATTTTGGGTTGATTGACTAGTTAACTAGATGATCACCGAGTTTGACTGAAGTCTCACTGCACAACTGACCTTCCACTGGTTCTTCCAATAGTTAGAACCAGTTTAACTGAAAACAATCTGAGATAGCTGACTTTGATTGCTACAAATTAGCAATCACACATGCTTAATTGAACTCTAACACCTCCAACTAGAATTTACTGAGTAAACTAGGTGACAAAAGCCATGTCACACAAATTAACTGCATCCAAGTTGCCTCTTGATGTGGAAATTCAAATTTTCTCAATTTAATCAAGGAAAATTCAAATTGAGAATTTCTTGCTGCATTTTTCAGCATAATAAATATTCCATGGTTCTACATCTATGCTTTTATTAGTACATATTCTTTAATGGGTGTTTTGGCTTCATTTTTTTTAAGACATATTTTGTGATTAGTTATCTCTTTGTAAGTTATCTAATTCATAACATGTTTTGATGTGTTAATCCATTTATTCATGTGGTTCACCATCATTGTTTGTCATATCATACTCTTGCACTACCCTTGTTTGTTCATCACTTTTAACATTGAGAAGATGCAGGATTATTTTTTGTTAAATATTTTACTCCATACACATTCTGTATAATATAAAATAAAATACTAAATAGAATGCACAAAAAGAAGAAACATTATCACTTGTTGCTAAAATTAATTGCATGAGAAGAAAGAACTTATAGTTGTGTGCTCAAATAAATGTAGCATAAGGAGGAATGAATTCTTTTTTCAATGAAATAAATGCTCCTAAGAAAGAAAACCTAGAAATTCATGCTTAAATTGAGACACCGCAACAAATATCATATTAATTTTGATGTTTAAATCAATGTAATTTAAAAATGGATATAATCACTCTATATCTAAATAAATGCACCTAAACAAGGAATTAAGGAACATGATGTTGAAACTAATACACTATAAGAAAGGTCATATTCATTTGATATTTAAGTTTATATAAATAATAGTTACAAATTCATATCCACAAATATCCTGGCAATACCTCACAAGGAAATAAAGGGATTCTTTTTCACATTCATTGAAGTCATCCCTAGTAAACCCATCAATAGTGACTACTACATCCAAATTAGGGATATTTGAACAATGCACTTGTTGGAACAAAACTAACCAAATTCCCAACATCATTAACAAAAACTAGTTGTGCTAACCCCTTGGGATTTACATACACATACACCAATAATAATAATAATAATAATAATAATGGAAAATGACATGTGGAGGATGAAAACACTTTCCCTTAAACATAATACATAATTTTCATCCTTGGATCAATATTGTACATGTGTACATGTTGTATCCTTAAAATATAGATGAAGTAGTATGTAAATAGGCACATTGAATGACAATAAAAGACTCCATAATAGGCTATAGAAGGAGAAGGATAAAATAATTGGGACCTTTAATCTTGACTTCATTAATATTTTGGATAGGATTATTATATTATTTTTCATCTATCTCAATGCTTTTAGAGTGGAAAAATTGCAAGAATAAACATGGAGAAGCAATTTTATTATGGGGCTCCATTTGGATGATTGGGATCTTAAACCTTTTAAAGTCATTTTGAGCTTATAATGATGTGTGTTTGGGGGTAAAACATTCCTTCTTAAGTTCCAAACCCTGTCAAAATATTTTTCACTCGAAGACCTTATCAACACTGCAAGAATTTCTTTAATCAAAATTCAGATGAAAAAGTTATGCCTCCCACAAATTGATCTATCATGATTGACAACCATGGTTCAAGGGGATGCCACATCAATTATCATTACTAATGCAAAAGGGGATATCTATGTAGGGGATATGAAGAAGATCTTAGAAGGTAAAATTTTTAACTCTAGTTGAGAATTCAAGGAGTCAAACTTAACTCCCAGTTGGCCACTTGATCCAGTGGGATGGGTGCTACTTGATAATCCAATTCCTCTTGTCTTATGTGAGAAGAATGGGATAAATATATGTTTCTTTTTGTGTTATACAACCCTCCTCATCAATTTCTTCCTCTAGGGACTTTAATTTAGTAGTTTAGTAATTATGATATTGCCCACCTTTCATATACTTGAGCACACATGCCAAATCCCTAATTTGCTTCAACTCATCTATCTTTACATAAGTCTTTCACTTCCACACACACACACGCATATAATCAACCAATCCCATGCTTCGTGGCCTATATGTTATGGTCCCCATGCCTCTACACCATGGTCGCAATAAAAATTCGCCACACTAATTCCTTTGATGATCCCTACCAATGTGACATAACTAGTGTGTAGGTCCTGGGCAGATCCTTGCCCATTTAAATAGTGAAACCATTACATGATTATTCTGATAGGGTATCGTACTTGAGGTTTATGAGAGGGGTCACCCCTCAGAATGGGAGTTAAGGTAATACCACCAATTGAAGGATTGATGGCCCACAATAATTTTGACAAGGTCAAGCCTATTCGGAAATCCACCATAGCCACCCTGTGGAAGTGGGTTCTGGTTCCGGTGAAACCTCTAGTTCGCGTATAATGACAAAATGAGGCCCATTCCTCTGGCCTCCTCCCTCAGGCCAATAGTGACCAACCGCGAATCCCACATTTGGTTTCCACTAAAACCTATCTGCCATATCTCCCCGGTCCCATTATCATGTCGTTCTCTAAATTCCTCTTTCACACACCTCTGGGATGGAACCTCTGAGCCATGTGGAGACTATAGGCCATTCCCTTTGTATTTCATTGCTTCAGATTGTCCCAAGTAATTACAACACCACGTCATCCTGACACTTATTATCGTGGCACTCTCCTTCATTCTTTCCCTTATATCTCTAGGATAAGGCCCTTGGGACACGTCATCCCAATCTTGACCTCCTAGTGACTCCTTGTAGTTACTTTTTATTGAACCTGGGTGGGTCCCTCCACGACACAACATCCTGACGCTATCACCCTGGCACTTCACAACAACCTCCCCTTCGAACTTATAGGGTGATGGCCTGCGGGATGAGCTATCCAAGGGGCCCCATTCCTAGCCAATGGGGACACCCTCCACCTTCGAGTTGTAGGCCTCACTGGCCCAACGACCCATCATCCCTACCACTCCTTTATGTTGCTAATTCATTTTTTTAGGGTATGACCTCCTATCCACTTGGCCAATGGGTCATACATCTGCATGGCTCTTGCTTCTAATTGGTGCACAAAAGTGGCACCACTAGAATGTCCTACGTTGACTGAGCCTACTTCCTTCCTTTTGTGCCATTGTGAATTCTCTGGGGTTGAACCATCATGCGAATCTTGTAGGTGGGTCCTTCCTACACTAATATTATTACCCCCGGGGTTATGTCAAGGCCAACCTATCCTAACCTCACGTCATCTCGTGCCTCTTTGTAGTTCCCATTTTAAAAATTATGGCATCTTTGTACTACGAGATGAGTTGTCATGTGGGCACCACTTCTGACCAATAGTGGAAATGTTGGGCCTATGGTCCAGGTGGATATTGGTGGCCACCAATCTATTACACTTGGACTCCCGCTATTGTTTCTTTCAGTTTTTCAGTCTCCTTAATTGTAGCACAGATTACTATTTTTGGTAGTTTTTCGGGTCCTAAACTTCCGGAGCCATTTTGAGTCCCTAAATGACATTTTTGGGAAAACTACCAGTGGCATATACAACTTTTCAACTCGATATTCACTATCAACAGTTGTAATTATAGGATATACCTTTCTAATGAGGTACTGTTTGCATCAAACGAAGATCGTATGCCAAAGTTATGATTGCGGCAAGTTGATGTACCAACTTACCCCAACAGGGCCCATAGTTTGGCGTTTCATCTCCTAGGGTTAGGTTTTTGGATGTTTAAGGTTTTCCATTATTTCTCAATAATAAATAGGCCTTCAAGCCTCATTGTAACATAGTTCAGAGGCATGTAGCCACCACATCTCTTCTTAGAGATAAGCTACCATCGCTTGAGCTAGTCTTATTTCCATTTTGTGTGTAAGCATATTTCGGTATTTGATATTAATGGAATGAAGTGTTATTTCTGTTGCATCTCAGTATTTATGATTATATCTATAATTTTTTGTATTCCTGTTTAAATCTGGATCAGGCTATGAGCATGCTCGCACATCCCAACTTATGTCACCCTGCATACGCATGTCCTGAAAATGCAAGCCAAGAGAAGCCTTCATGTAAAGATTAAATGTTAATAGAGTTAAAGGAGGAGATAATGCTCAATAACAAACCATTTCCATAGTAAGTTGTAATAATGGTTGAATAACAACACCTTCATCTCATTATCCACAGACCCTTTCAAGTAGGTAGTCTCCATTGTAATCATTATACTTTGTAATAAAAGGAGACGTATATTAAATATTGTCTTGCTTGATTTTGGTTCTTATGAACCATTATGAAGCCGTTAAAATTTGTTAATTTTATTTTTCATTAGGTATATCAATAGCATAGTCTTGTATTTCATAAGACATACCATTTCAAAGCAAAAATATATTATACTCTTGTTCATCACATTTATAAGCACCATTTCAGTCTAGAAATGCAAACAAATGCTGATTACAATTATAAGCACCTTTTCAATCCATAAATGCAAACAAATGTTCATTAAAATTGTAAATACATAAAAGTACGTATCTTGGAATGTGTTATGAAACTGATTCTAGGACAAGGACTCTCCACCCAACCATAGACAATTTTAGCCAAGCTCACTTACAACTGTCACCCCCAAGCTAGATTCCAAAGGCTGAGTGGCTTTCTCAAAAGATTGGAACACCAACTGCCAGCTGAAACAGGGACTCTAGAGGACCTCCCTCCTCCACCCACCAGCCAGTCAACAGTCAAATAATATACAAGGAACCAACTTTCTCCATCCTCTAGATATGCAATGGTAGCCAATCAACACATACAAGGAGTTGAGAGGCTTGTTGCCTCCACCCAAAGTACATAGGAAAACCAAAGGATTCATCTCCACGAAGCACACATAGGGAATCCAAAGGCCAATTGACTAAACCCAATAGTGTCAAGGGAGTCCAAAGAAGTAATTCTCCAAAATATAGTTTCCACCCACTCTAGGGAATCCATAACCCATTGCAAAATCAGAAAAAGAAAGTCTTCAAAGGTCCTCCCTCGAGGAATCCAAGGGCACAATCCTCCACCCACCCCATCAAGGGAATCAAGAGAAAACCATCTCCACCCTTTGGATTTATAGGGGCTTCAGAGGTATTGTTCCTCACCAAGGAGAAACCATATGCATGTCATTCATGCCAACCAAACTATTGTCATTGTCTTCTTTTATCTTCAACAAATCCTTTCTCTTCTCTTCTCTCTCGCTCTGTTCTCTACTGAATGTTGCTCGAATGGGGTGAATTTGTTTGCATGAAATAATGAGGGAGTGAATAATGCTCTCCTTGACATCGAATGCGCTCTTTCCCCTTCTTCTTGCTCTTATGAATTAGTATTTACTTCCCTCTCCTTACTGCCTTGCAATATCTTCCAAAACAACATGGTCCTCATCCTTCTCTTTCATTACCATTAATTTTAGATTCAATCCATTAAAAGCATATACCAACCAACCTTTAGTAGTTGTTGAAAATAGTTCATATTTCCTGCACAAGGAAACAACACACATCCCAATAAAGAAACCTCCTCATGTCTGGCATCCATGTCCCTTTTGACTCAAACATTATTTTAAATATATTTTCTAAAATATTTTACATTGCATTTTCATGATGAAACCTAGGTTGGGGTTGTCACAGACCCCTCCCCATTGAGTGAACATTGCCCTCAGTGTTGTTCTACCCATATGAAACATAAGGAAACAAGATAAAACACATACTATTTTATGGAGATTTATATAGACAAATCTATATAGTGTTTACAATCATATACACATTTGCCTCAACCAAAAAATAAGAAAGGAAATTTTGCTCCATGGAGTCAGCCATTTCCCAAGTGGCTTCCTCTGGCCCAAAGTGTCGCCACTGCACTTTGACTTGCTCTATGGCTCAATTTCGGAGCATGAGACTCCTATGATATATAATGCACAATGGCTCTGGTTAGAAATCTCCCTCTAGTTCTACCTATAGCATAAGCCAATCAATCACATGATTAGAATCTTGTACATATATTTTAAGAAAAAGAAACATGGAAAACATCAAGAAATTTAACTAATGGTGGTAAATCCAACCTGTAGGCCACTGGTCCAATCCTTTCAATGATATAAAAAGGTCCACAATACCATGGTATCAACTTGGCACATGACCCAATCCTTAAGGAAATATTCTTGGGTTTGATCCTCAAATAAACATGTTCCCCAACTTGGAACTCTTTATGCACCCTATGGTGGTTTTCATAGATTTTCTTTCTATCTTGTGCCGCTTTCAATTTCTGCTTGATTATCTAAATTTGTTGCTCCATTTCTTTGAGCATATCATGACCAACAAGGACCCTATTCACTAGATCATTCCAGCTAATAGCAGTATTATATCTCCTCCCATACAGTGCCTCAAATGGACTCATCTTTGTGGATTATTGGTATCCATTATTATATGCAAACTTTAGAAGTGGTGAGTACTCCTCCCACTTCTTAGGCTGATGCATTACATACATCCTCAACGTGTCCTCGAGTATCTTATTTGTCCGCTCTAGTTTCCCATTTGTTTATGGATGATATGTTGTAATGAATGCCAATTCTACCCCCAAACCTACAAACAGTTCCTTCCAAAACCTTGAAGTGAACTTAGCATCTCGATCTAAAATAATTTTCTTGGGTACACCATGCAGTCTTGTAATATCCTTTATGAATATTTGTGCCACCTCACTAGCCAAGTTAGTGGACATGATTTGCAACAAAGTGAGCCTCATTGCTCAATATATCAATAACTAGCATGACTGCATCATGTTTTTGAAAGGTTCTAAGAAAACTCGTAATGAAATCCATATAAATTACCTCCCATTTCCATTCCAAAATGGGAATATGATGCAATAATCCTACTAGATGTTTGCATTCATCCTTCAATTGCTGACATTCCATGCATTTAGCCATGAAATCAACCACTTCCTTCTTCAAATTCAGCCAATAGTAGAAGTTTTTAATGGTTGCGAGGGTCTTATGATACCCTGGATGACCTGAATAAGGCTGAACATGGAACTATTTCATTATAACTCTCTTTAATTCATCATTGTTTGGCATGAAAATTCTGTTTTTGAACCTGATTAGGCCATCATCAATGAGATGCTATTCCTCATCCCCACCATCCTATAGAAACTTTTATTTCTTTTGCTAATATTTTTCATCATGTTGTCATGCGGTCTTAACCCTTTTTACCAAGTCCATTTTATAATAGCTTATAGTTGTGAGGTGATTCACTTGAATCCTCCTAATAAGTGCATCTGCAAATCTATTTTCCTTGCCTTTGATGTACTTGATTTCAAAATCAATCTCACCAAGCATGGCCATCCATATTGCCTACCTAGTGTTCAACGTGGGTTGCTCAAACAAATACTTGATCTCACTATGGTATGTCATACATGTAAATTTTCATTCAAGGAGGTAATGCCTCCACATTTTCAAAGCATGAATAATAGCAGGCAACTCTAGATCATGAGTCACATAATGTACATCATGTTCATTCAATTTCCTGGACTCATAACATACTACCTACCCTTCCTACATCAAGACTCTACCGAGCCCTTCCTTGTAGCCATTTGTGGACACCACAAAATCTTTATCAGGGCTTGCAATCCTCAACACTGGTGCATTTGTGAGAAATTATTTTAGTTTCTCAAAACTTGTTGCACACTGAGCTATCCACACAAATATCATTCCTTTTCTTTGCAAATATGTAATAGGATGGCCTATCTTGGATATGTTTTTGATAAATCTCCTATAATATCCTGCCAATCCAATGAGTGATCTAATCCCACTCACATTCTTTGACTTTGATCTTTTTAGGATCAACTAATATCCCTTCCTTGGAGAAAATGCTGAAATAGAGTATCTGTGACTAAAAAAAGTTACATTTGCTGGGATTTTCATAAAGCATGTTCTCCCTCAGCAATTGTAGCACTACAACCATATGATTTTCATGCTCTTCCCCTATCCTTGACTACACTAATATGTCATCAACAAACATAATGAAAAACTTGTCCAAATAAGGACACAACACACTATTTATTAAACACATGAACATGGAATGGGCAATATTAAGCCCAAAGGGTACCACTACAAACTCATAGTTACCATACCTTGTCCTAAGAGTAGTATTGTGAATATCCTCCTCCTTGGTCCTTACTTGATGATAACTTGACCTCAAGTTAATCATGGAGGGCATTGTCACTTTCCTAAACTGATCAAAGAGATCATCAATCCTTGGCATTGGGTACCTATTCTTTATGGTTACCTTGTTTAATTTCCTGTAGTCAATGCATAATTTAAGGGTTCCATCCTTCTTCTTTACAAACTATACAAATTCTACCCATGGAGACACACTCGACCTTGTGTAAACCTTGCCCAACATCTCTTTTAGCTACAATTTTAGGTCAACCAACTCAATGGTACTCACTGTATATGGTGCCTTGGATGATGGTGCCATTTGAGGTACCAAATCAATAGGAAAATATACCTTTCTATGAGGAGGTGACCCAAGAACCTCCACTGGAAAAACATCTACATACTATTGCAGAACCGAGTACCTTTTTAGTAGTTCACTTTCGTCATCCTCAACATAACTACGAGCCTTCTCATCCCATGATATTTTCACTGCAAACAACATGCATCCTTTCATGTGGTTGCACTTGATGCAATCAACCATACCGAAGTAATATTTTCCCTGCCCTACATAACTCTTCTTTCTCCTTGCTCACCTAAGCATTCAATTTCCTTTTCGTAACAATCCCCTTTAGTTCTATGCAAGTATAATTAATCCATGCCCAATAATACAATGTATGCACCTAATGGAAATATATTAAGATGAGATTTCATAGGGTGCCATTGAGATCAAATGTACATGATCTCACCCAATGATTAATCCTTCTTTTGGTTTCGGTTTCCAATTGAACTGACCATTGTTCTTCATGCAATTACTTGACCAAATTGCATTTATCAACAAGATTTGGGTTGATATAACTGTAATTAAACCTTGATAAATTAAAATGGAAACAATTTGATTACACAAATTACCTTCCATCTCAATGAAGGATGCCTGGTGGTCTTCCTGACAATTGTTTATGACTACATAGATCATGGGAAAACTCTAAGCTACATCACCAATTGTGTAAGCCTCTTGGGTATTGTAAATATTTGGTCCAATGGTGTGTTTATGTGGACAATCTCTTTTCGTGTGGCTTTCGCCACAAGTCCAACACTTTAGTTTCTCACAACCTTCAAGCTTAAAATTCCCTATTGCTAGTTTCTACACATTTATTTTAACAACAACATTAGCTTTCTACTGAAATTTCTTTGCAAGGGTTGGATGCTTACTTTCCCTCTTTTCTAACCTTTTCTTAGGATAATTCTTCTTAGTTTCAACATTTTTCTTTGCCTGCCAGTTATTTGCAATTTCTAGCCTAATGTTTTCTTGCTCATAGTGGTGCTTCAACTTCGTAATAAAATCCTTTAGAGTTGGTGATTCCAAAACCTCAAGTTTATCTCTGAATGTCATAGGCAACCCATTAATAAATATTTGGATCTTGGCTTTCTCATCTTTGAGATATGGCACATACCTCAATAGTTGTAAGGACTTGGTGACATATTCATAATCTATTAATTGCCCCACCTTGAGGTAAAATAACTCTTTTTCCTTGCCATCATAATAACGCTTCTACAAGTATTGCTCTCTACAGATATTTTCAAATTCATCCCAATTCAACCCTTTCTCAGTAATTCCTCTAACATTTTTCAAGTATTCCCACCATATGTCTACTTTTCCCTTCAAGTTGTATGTGGCAATTCTGAATTTCATATTTTCAAATTAGGCATGAATTCTAAAAGAAAAACATCATGCCAAGCACCCAAGCTTCCACCTCTTCTAATTTCTTCATTTCCCCATCAAATGTGGGTGGCTTGGCTTTCCTGAATTCCTTTGGATTTACTTCATGAATGATGATGATGGTGCCTTATGGTGGGAGAACTAGATGGTATACTAGAATTATGCACGTGAGTTGGTTCCTCCTCTTGGGGTGCTCAATGGTGCATTTCCCTTCATAGTATCCTCACCTTTTGGCTAATGCCTTTTCCTATACCTACTACCACCTACCCCATTTGTATTTTCTTCTAACTCGTGAAGGCTCTTTCTATCTCTATGATTGGCCCTTATCTCAGGTTGCCTTTGTCCCTACATATCTAAGAGACTTTGCAAGATGAATGCATTTATCTCATCTTGTCTCTCTTGAGTTTTTACTAGCATCTCATTATATTCCTTGAAGCTTGTAACACGCCCCTCCCAAATTTACCTGCCTTTACAAGCCCCCTAAGTAAATGTGAAGTAGAGTGCCACTATGACATGACCTGAACTCCTAGTTCCAGTTAAGGAAGTGGGGCCTACATCCGATACTTATTGACCTTCCTTAGGAATCACATATCATTCAAAGGCTAAACAACCACCCAGGTGACCAATCCCTGAGCTAGAACCCTTTTTCTCCGACCTAGACCTATAACCACACCCTTGAAACTACTTCCATGCTATTATGAGGCTCCAACTGCACTCATAAGCCTAGATTGCAGTGGTTATGACCTAAATTCCTTAGTTCAGTGCCTACGATCCTGAGATCTAAACCACATTTCTAGGCTAGCTTCTAGAACATTACCCACAACTTCCTGTAACTTTCTAGAATCACATTTCTCATGACGACAATGCTAAACATTCAAACTTGAAGCCAAAAAATCACCCATATTGACTAGAACACACTAGAAATTTTGTCAAACAGATGGTAAACATGTAACATACAAGTCATGAATGCATATCTGAGTGTAACTATCTGTTCTTTAGCTGGAAATCACCAAGAATGTCTAATGCCCTCTCAAGTAGCTACAAAAAGACTTGTTAGCCCATGCATTCATCAATCAATCATTAACTTATAAACGTATATTAAGATCCATAGATAGAGCACATCTTAGATTAAGATTATAACGAACATATAACCATAATATTAACCATGATAGAATTGTTAGGTTCTTATACCAATAGGAGTCATAATTTTTAAATGGCTGAGACTAAACTTGTAATATGTACATACCTTTGCGTTTTTGCAAATGTTTTCCATATTCAAAAAATTAAAAAATGTAAAGAGGGTATGTCCTAAAAAAAAAAAAATCAAAGGACAAAAAGAATAAAAACGTCAAAAAAGATAAGAAAATATGAACCCCAAGAAAAGAAAAGACCATGAAAGTGAGCAAGTCAAAATGCCACTCTTATTTACTTTTTGTACCAAATAAATGATTGTGTGCAGCTTGTAATCTTTGCCACAATCCATGATAGTCAAAATGTTTAAACTTACCTATTTCTTGCTTTCAATTTCATGCTTATAGATAGAGAATAAAATCTGACCAAAGAGTGTAATATTGGCAGATAAGTAGATTAGGTAGAGTGAATAAAAGGAGCTCAACTATTTAATCTGAGCCCTTGGATGTAATAATGTTAGACTTAATTAGATTACTATTGTAAAAGAAAAGAAAAATGTTTTGATAAGGGTTTTATAACTTAAGTGCACCCTAATAAAGGGAAGTAAAAATGGTAGGATGAGTAGGTGGGTAAGCAGAAAAAAGGTTGTAGAATTGTGATGATTGTTAGATAAAAGAATATTGATCACCTTCATCATCAAATTTCTAAGTATGGATGAAAATTGGACATGCATCAAGTTCACAAAGTAAACTTGATTAACTTCCCTCACTCATTACACCTTTCACTTAACTAATTTCCAATAAAAAGTCTTAACTACCCAAAATCTTAAGTCAAAGGGGCTTAGAGCATTTCTCTTACTTCTGGAGGGACCGAACCCTCGGCTTGATAACTTACATGTCTTAAGTACTAAAAACCCCCTCATCAACATTCATCCCCTTCAATTCACTCATATTCCCAAACAAATCCCTTTTCCTAAGAAAAACTCCATTTTCCTAAGGAAAAGTCATTTTCCACTAATAAACCCCTTTTTCTAAGGATAAAATTTTGTTATCCTGGGAAAAGTGATCACCCCCATGAAAAAGACCCCTTTTCTCAAAAACCCAAAAATACTTTTAGCCTAAGTCATAGTGTATGTGTGCAAAAAGCAAACAAAGGCAATAGATACATTATACTTAGCGCTTTTTCATTCTCCACCATTACCATATTAATTTCTAATGTTTAATATGTATATTAATTCCCAAAGCAAAGTAACCCTTTCCCGTATATTTATAAATAAATCCTTTTTATTAATGCCCCACCCCTTAAAGTTTGAAACATAAACTTTATTAATACCACAACCCGACTGATGAGTTAATTAATCGGTCAGCGATTAATTAATCATCAAAACCATCTGCCAACAAAATCACCCTCAACACCCTAAAGCCACCTTAAACCATCATTTATTTAACCCCGCCACACTCAAACATCCGATGGGTCCATCCATTACCGTTCGTACAAACTCCCCACCTCGATCACCGTGCGATCGCCTCCCTTTAATCTGATGGTTGTTAAACATATTGGGCAGCCTCAACACCCGAACTTTACCCACCCAATATGGGTTGTTTTCCTTTGGGCCCCGATGCAACGTAGCACCCAATGAGTGGGATCGGGTGATCTCCCCCCAAAACCACCCAGCCCACAAAAGCGGTGCGAACAAACCCGCTTACCACCCCCCGCTAAACGACAAAGCATCACGTCATCCCCCTAAAAGCCAAAAGTACTACTATTCCCATACACCCGCCAAAACATTGACTTTGTTAATAAAACAAAAAAACCTCATTATTTGTGTTTTATTGTGGAAACAAACGTCCCAGACCTCCATGCACATGACTGACGACGTCCAACCGCCAACATACGTCCAACTGTCAACCTGCAGAAGCCACTGAACTCCCAGTCCACCCTCCAGTTCACGTAGACCTTCTGCAACCATGCATAGTCGCTCGTCGACCCATTCAGAGCCAAAATTCCCAGGAATTCCAGGTATTTACCCAAATTCACCAAAAACCGTGTCTCATTCCTGAATATGTTACCTTATTGCTTAGAAATAATTAAGTAAAAGGACTGCACTGTGACCCCAAACTACTCCGTATTGGAACCCAGTTGCCCTAGTTGACTGAAAAACCCCATTATCCTCAAGAAACTATCAGTTCTCTACCCCATTCTTAAATCCACAAGAACTAAGAATGTCTGCCCATATTGCCATGGATATCAGGACAATTACAACTCCACATTTAGACTTAGACCATCTCCCTCTAGCAGATAAAGATTTCCAAATTAAGGACACTGTTGTCCGTGAATCCCCTATCAAACTGCACTGCTGATACAGGGACCAATACCTAATCCAAGCTAACCAAATTGGGCTCTGGGAATCCAATTTTCCCAAGTACCAGTTCCCAGAGGTGCATATCTTCCTTGAAATTGTTCATTATTTCCATACCAATTATAGCCCCAGTCAAAGAGCAGTGATGTCTCCAAACCAGTATGTACTCTTTACCATCATTGTTGAATCCATCAACGAAATGCTTCAATTGCAACCAGGACAAAATCTAACCCCTATTTCTATTGGAGACCTGCTAGACCAATTTCCCAAGCTTACCACTGCTAGGATTGTTGAAATGCTTCAAACCTTCATCAGGGAGGGAAGCATGTCCCAACAAAATCTCCTCCATATGTGGCTACCATAGTTTCCCCATTTGGTCAGGATATAGTAGCAATGATCTCTTGTGTTTTAGACTATACCACTAGTGAGTATATAGATGAAATCATTTTAGCCTTCATGTCCATTTTTACTCCAGGACAATCCCCTTTTGTCATGTATGATTATGCCAAGTACATATCTGATAGGATGCATGAACAATTTTTGAGAATGGATAATGAAAGAGTGTTTAAGTATTCTTCAGTTTTGTACCACCTTTTCTTATACTATCAAGGTGACAAGTTCCCATTCATTCTCCAAAAGCTTGACACTAAAGGTCATGCTAGGTCAGTAATTTTTTGGACTCCTTTGATACATAAGCATGATTCCCCATATCCATATATAGATTTGATTGATCTTTTTGTCTATCTAGCAGTGACCATGCTGCTAGGAAGTCCTCCTCCAAGAATCAGTTCAGACATCAAGAGGATCCTGCAGTTGTCAAAACGACACAAAGTAGGAGATTCGTACTTGTACCAAAATTACACAGAAATCGGGATTTATGGATGTGAATTGGCCCCATATAAACTACCCAGATACCTCCCAATGAGGTTATTTGCTCTAGAGTACTATAGGCAGATAATCAACTCAAATGAGGTACATTTTGTTAAAGCCAAAAAGAAGGCCCAGCTCAGAGTTAAAGATCAACAAGGCCCCTTTGTATGCAATAGCAGAGAAGCTGGAAGAGAAGCAGAAGAAATCCTTCAGAGACACAAACTAAAACAAATCTTCATGTGGAAATATGATCCTTCTGACTTCATCTACAACAAAAGACAGAAAAACAAGTTGTCTCCCTACATTCACCATCGAATCCCTGAGATATAGAAATACACAAATCAATTGGAATGGGTGGAGAATACTCTAGTGGACAGAGATAGCATTGAAGTTGTTGTTGAAAATGCACTAGTTGATCTAGATAAAAGGCTTGATGAATGTTATTTCCTGCAGATGCAAGGAGAATCTCTAACACAGGGAGAGCTACCAGCACAAGAAGAATCACAGGCATGCAGTGAACAACATAGAGAAGAAGAGTCCCAGGTGCAAGAAAAGTTAGAGAAACTAGACATATCAGAGGAATTGACTCAAACAAACATACTAGAGCCCAATATGAGTACTCCCCCAACTATGCAGACTCCTCTAATTGAGGAGAAGAACCTCAAAAGGAATAAGAAGGAGGCCACTACATCAGGCAGAGCAACCACACAAACATATGACAAAAGGAAAAGGTTAAATCTTTTCTTTGAGCAGGAATTCACAGAAGAAACAATTGGAGCCACAAGCATAGAAAGAGAAGGGAGCAGACATGCTACTCCCTCTGGAGGCACACAAGAACCTTCGACATCACACACTCAGATGTTGGAAAGACAACAAAGTTTGGAAGTGTCCTCACTCAAGATGCCAGCTGACAAAGATCAGGATAATAGAGAAAAGTACAACGAAATAAAGGCCGGGAATGAAAAGCTAAAAGCCCAAAGCTATGCACAATACTTAAAGATGGCTCCCACTAATCAAAGAAGGCTTATGTCGGCCTTTGATGTGAAAGAGGGCAAAATGCAGATGACTTTCATGAAGCCCACCACTCAGTAGCCCAAAACAACAGCAGATTACCAAAAAATAGATTTTGAAGTACTGGCAAAGGACATCCATCTTATTGACCAAATTGAGTTGCACAACAAATAGGAGAAATGGTATATTCCACTTTGACAAGCAAAGCCATTGTAACCCATCAGTTACAGAATTCGCTGAATAATATATCGGCATAGTTTCAATTAGAGAAGGCCTCCTCACTGGCCAAGGATACAAGAATCAAGTCCTTGGAGGACTTAATCATAGAGTTGGGATACAATCCCAAAGATGTAAAGGCCCTAAAAAGTTGATAAAGAAAAATAATGATGGAATAGCTACTTTGAAGAAGCAACTCAAAATTCCACCATTGCATCATCCACAAACAACAGAAGTCCTAGAAGCCCAAAAAGGACAAGAAGAGATTATGGACTTGGTCCTAAAGCTAAATGACCAATTGAAAGAAACAAAGAAAGAATTGGGCACATTGATTCAGTCCAAATAGAGTGAAATGGCCACTACTTCCACAGCTGCCATTCCCACATTTACAACTGCAATCCTTTCAACATTGGCAGCCTCTTTAGCACCAATAGCTCCAACTACTACAGCACTGCCAGTCACAACTGAGTCCACAACTGCAGGTACCTCAAGAGAAAAGACAACAGAGTTAGTGAAAGCCATGGAGGAAATTTCCACCCAGGCAACAGAGCTTAAGAGACTTAGGGAGAAAGGTGCAAACCTAGAAGCTAACTGCAAGCTTGCCCAAATACAACAGAAATAAGAAGCATAGAAATCCCTAAGGATGGGTTAGAAGATAAAGGTCCTTGAAAAAAAATTAACTTTGCAAAAACCACTAGGACAGACTAAGGAGATACTCTCGGCAATATCATTGACTCTGTCAATGATATTTGGCCATCAATTCAAGTAATATTTGAGCAAATAGAATTGGTGAAAGTGGCCATCGAAGCAATACAACAAGTAAAGAAAGACCTAGGAGACTGGCCTAAGGATGCTGATCGACTCATCAAATTCTTGAATAGCAAGAACAGGCATGAACTAAATGAGCTTGGTGTGGAGGACAAAACTGAATCCATCATTAAAATAAAAAAGGTTCTTTGTAAAAGAAACATTATGCTTAACCTGGAGGAAAATGTCATGACATGCAGGTTGGCATTGATAGGCATCTCAGTTAATTTAATGAGGCATGGGATGTTCTTTTGGATTCTATCCAAATGAACATATAGTCCTTATAACTCATATTAAGCAATAGGAATCATATATAAAAGCATAGGGAATTAATTAAACAAGTTAGTTAATTAATTAAACAAATTAATTAATTAGTTAAACAAATTAATTAGTTAATTAGTTTAATTAATTAATTACTCAAACAAATTAGTACATTAATTAGGGAATGGATTAAAACAAATTAATTAATTAATTAATTTTTACAAATTAGTTAATTAATTTTACAAATTAATTAATTAATTAAACAAACTAATTGATTAATTAAAATGATTTAATTAAAAAAGAAAAATTGAATATTAACAAACTTAGTGGAGATTGGCCGACCCAATTTCTTAGATTAACTCCTTCATAACCATATATATATATATATATATAACTTATAAATATAGCTCTTGGATACATCACGAATATCTCTAGAATATCTATTGTCACATCCCCCGATGATGGACTCACTTGGTAGTCCAAAACGTTGGGTTCATAAAACTCTATAACAAATCATTCCTCCTCTATTTAAAACTATCCTCACCTGTATGGATTCATTATTTAATAATATAAATATATTAAAAAAATAATATATTTAAAAGATTATATAACAAAGTACCTATAATTTATTCATGATCAATAAGTCGTAATTTACAATTATTCTCATGTATTATATTTGTATTTATTATGTAAATAAAATATAATAAAAATATAATAATTTGTAAAAACAATTTTATCTCTATAATTTTTATAACTTATTTTCTTCCCTCTAGATCCAACATATTACACTTATGCATTATATTTGTATTTTTTTTTTGTTAAGCTTGGTAGGATCCTTCATTTTCTATTTATAAACGAAAAATTTATACCACTTATGTGAGATAGGTGCCTCAACTTTCCCGATGGGAAACCGAGTCTGTTGGCCACCTATCCTCATTATAAGCCATCCAAAAACAGTAAAGTATGAGTCTTTTTAAACAAGCTAAATATGTCTCAGTTTCATGGAAAGACGTTATATGTCTATCTATCATAAGCCTGCATAATGTAAAGTAAATGTCACATGCATAAAACAAAAAGAGACCAAATTAATTAACAATTCATGTTTCTCTTCCAATGCCGATTCGACTGATGGCAGATCCTTGACAGTTTCACCAGGCATCTCAGTTAATTTAATGAGGCATGGGATGTTCTTTTGGATTCTATCCAAATGAATGTCCTTCTTATGGAGATGGAATTAGATTTGCTGCAAATCCTGTTTGTAATTGGGCATGTCTTGGAGGGACAGAGCCATCGCCACTGATATTTGTTCCATGGCCTTCCCCAGTAGGCTTTTCATAAGCCAATAGAGATAAAGGGTCTGCTTAAACTGAGTTATTCTTCCTCTGGTGTTGCCAGGGTCTGAGACTAAGGTCCTCCAGTTCTCTATCTCCTCCTTTGCCTCGCTGTGTTGCTTAATTTCTTCCTCCCATTCTTTTAGCAGATTACGGATGCCTAGATCCGTTCCCTCCCTATAAGCCGCAGCAGCTTCACTAATGAGGTGTTCAACAAACTTCCGTCCTCTACGTGGTTCCGAAGTGCTTAGATATTTGCCCCTTGGAGGCTCCCTCCCATGTCTGCCGCAACCTCTTCCTCTCACAGGGCGAGCCATCTCCACTTTGTACAAGACCTGCTTAGAGGAATGAGGTATTAACCTTTCGCTTTGAATCTCATTGTCGACGCTATCCTTAATCCTTTTCCTAGCCCAATTACTCTCCGAGCAAGATGCAGGTTGGGTGACAGCTCGATCAGAAGGTGAGGTCGGTCTTCTTATCCTAGCATGCTTCTCACTTCTCCCTTCCCATTGTCGCTCATACCCAGAGTGGTTAACAGTCCCCTCTCTGAGCCAAGCGAGGGTCCACATGCTTACGTGAGCCTTCCCATTCTCCTCTGCCCAGTCAAACTACGTCGCTCCTCTTCTTTCCTTATAGCCTACCCATCCCCAGTGCATAGCTTCTCGCGTTCCACCCCAATTATTACCATTATATTTATATTTATTATGTACCTAATAATATAGTAATAAAAAATCATTTGTAAAAATTGGGTGAACACATGCCCAATGACCTATGATTTGATAGAGAAATACACAAACAACTATATTTATTTACTCCCAAGAGAAAATAAAGCTATTAATATTATTTAATCCCAAAAGTTCTTTATCACTGGATTAGCAAGACACTCATGCTTAGTAAAAAGGGTAAGATGCAATAGTTCTTTATAACTGGATTAGCAAGACACTCATGCTTAGTAAAAAGGGTAAGATGCAGATTGTAACAAGGGTAAGATGCAGATTGTGCATGTTACAGTTCAAAATTTAGCCCAAAAACATGAATTAAAAGTGAGAGTGATGAAACAAACCATGGACTAGGTTAACACTAAAACCATAATGAATTTCCCAGCAATTCAATTCACCGCACAAGTCGCCGCCATTTGTTAACAGGAAACCTCTTCTAGAATTATATGTATGTGAGCAAAAAGACATTTTTTTGGTTTCTTTTAGTGCCTTCCTACTGCGGACATTAATGCACCTATTGTCAAGTGAACAACAGTGTCATGAAAAAGTTGAGATAAACACCACTCATTTTACGCACAATCTTTTCACTGCAAAAAGTTGACGTGAGTAATCAAGCGTCATTGCAGGAGTATGGTTCACAGTGATATCAGATAAATATATTTAAACAAGGTAGCCATTAAATATAGTTTAATTAAAGTAAAAAGATTATAAATATTTGGCAAAATGGAAGCCTATAAAAGTGTATGGAGTACCCTAAACTAAAACTAGAAGAAAAGAGGTAAAAATGGAAAATAAGAGATTAGGAAAAAAAATGGCTATTGAGTTGTTCATAAATATTCATCAACCAATTATTAAATGGTTATTGGGTTATTAACTATAAAATTGAATAAATAGTTATGAAACTTGTAATATGAATATATGTGATATAGATATTGTTGTTAAATTTATAAATTAAAGCCCAAAACAAAATTGGTTTAAATCTTAGCAAAATTATTAATTATATTGGATTTAATTTTTTGTTATTATATAAAAATTAAGTAATTTTTAAATGGCTATTAAATGTGTAAATTTAAAACCTAACATATTTTTCAAAGTTTATATTTCAGGTTGTAATTTGTGCATTTTCTTTCACTGTAATATTTGTATGTATGTTTTCAATTTTTTATTATTTATTTTTGGATATATTTTTGAATTAATTTTGTCTAAATTTTAGTAAGAATTTGTTGAAATTGTAAATTTAAGTTGTATAATTTTTACCATTCAAAAATTTCAATTTTTTTTGGAGTTAAATTTATTTGTACATTAAAAATACAATTTAATTAACTAAAAAATTATAATTAAATTATCATATCATAAAAAATTGTGTTACCAAATTTCTATTAAAAATATAAAAAAAATATAAAAGGTTGTGTTACTACATTTCCATTAAAAAAAAAACATAAAAGAATTAGACTATATTTTTGTTTTTTCATGAAATTCAATTTTCTAATAATTAAATTAACTGAAATTGCATATGTTTGGTAGAACAGATATTCCACAGTTTTGAAAATTTTAAAAACATAAACATTGTATCATTTATAAATCTATTATTATAAAGGATTACATTATTATTTCAACATATATGTATGTAAAATGTGGTACATTATTTTACTCCACCAAATATATATGTGAAACAATCTATCTAAGCTTGTTTACATTGTATGTACTCTAGATATTAGAGTAGTACAATGTAAATGAATGAATCTCTAGAAAAGATAAGCGAGTAGTTGTATTTGTCTTTCTTTTAAGGAAGAGATTTAGATGATGGTTGGTCGACCAATGTTAGTATTTGAAAATTACCTTAATCTGTCAAAATGACAATTTCAAGTCTTTGACCAGAATTGCAGAGTTGGAAAATCCACTATAATATAGGGTATATTTTTAAGTGCAATTTATTTAAATTTAGTTAATAAACATATAAAAACATAATACTTATAATAAACTCTATAAAATCGTAACATCTCATAATTTTATGTTTAAAATTAGAGAATAAAAACATAAATACTTACCCATATATATATATAATATATATAATATATATATAGGCATGCTATGTTATAAATTGAAAAATTATATATATATATTCAATATCTCATATAAAAAATATTAGCATTTTGAGAAATTTAATCTCCTATAAATTTGTAATTAAAAGAAATCTATGTTATATAATAAACGTTAAAAAAAAAACTTATTCATTTTTTTAGTTTAAAAAAGCAATATATAAAATAAATTTTAAAACATATTTTTTTGCCATTTTAATGAAAATGATAGTAAGAACTCATTTATATATTATTTGAAATTTTCATTTTTCTCTTATTTTATTTTTAAAAAAAAGTGGGTAAGACTTTATTGTTTGAATGTTACTTATTATATATATTTGATAATATGTTATCTCTTTCTTGTCTTTCCTTCTTTATAATCATATAGTTAAAAATTGATTATATGATAAATGTCTATTAATCGTGAGGTGCTTTGACATTCTCGATAAAAAATCTGATTATAGTAAAAATATATATATTCAATTTTAATTGTAATAAAATTGTGTATAACAACATTATGGTCATATTTAATAAACTTAGACTTCTTGGTGTCATTCCTAGTGTCATGAACTTTGTTATTTATAATGCTAAAGACATTGAATGTCAACATAGTTGAATCAAAGAGCATAAGTGTATCCTCCAAGATGGTGTAATGTTGTATTGAATTTTAAGTCACTGAAACAAAGATTTGATGACTTTGACATTTTGTCATCTTAGCAAATCCATTCTATCATTCTTTATGTAAAACAATGGCATGAAGCATGGAGTTACTGGTTTGTTGGTATCATTGGATCTCATCAACTTAGTGTTCGAGGAAAACTCAGCTCAATGCACATAAATGCTCTCAATTTGAAATTACACATGCCAATTTTTATTAATTAAATTCAATAATTATCAATATATATTAATTAATAATCAATTTTATTTAATCAATATTAAATGTGTATTTTTTATTAATATGATTAAATCACATTTCAGAAATAACAATAATAGTAATATTAACTAGTTATAATAAATAAATTACAAATACATAGATATAATATTTTATTTTATTTTATGACACATTTATCCTATTTTATGATTTGCCAATTACATTGCATTACGAGATGCTTCGTTATGTAAGTAATTTTAGAGATTACGTACATAACTAAAAAAAATACAATAAGTAATCAAAGACAATTTTAAAAGACGATTTTAATATAACGTGACAATTTTAAAAGACGATTTTAATATAACGTTAGATTTATGATAGTGGAAATTATCCAATACATTAACATTTGAATTGCATCAGTGACATATGGCCAATGTGGTTAGCATTTTAAAACATTTTTCCTCACATTAATTTAATTATATAATTAAAGATCATTATTAGAAATGTAAATAAAGTAACTTATTTATGGTGATAAAACTCGAAACGATCTCAATATGAACATTTTTATTAGAAAGTGTAATAAATATTTTCATTAAAGAAAATGCATTGACTAAACGATCTTACCTATGATGTGATATTGTATTCCATAAACTTTTTAATGAAAGACAATTTTACTTTACACGAAGTTTTTAATGTTGGAGCAGAGGACTACATGTAAGATCCTTTTTGCATGATTTACTCCTTGATTTGCTCCTCTTTTCACTCCACAACTCGCTAATTCTTCTACATGATTTACTCCCTGATTTGCTCCTCTTTTCACTCCGCAACTCGCTAGTTCTTCTGCATGATTTACTCTGATTTGCTCCTCCTTTCACTTCGCAATTGGCTAGTTCTCTCTAGAACTCGCTGTATGTGTTGAGTCCTCTCATTGATGACCACTATGACACATTACCTTGGGATCTTCACCCAGTAATGTTATATCATGAGCATTGTAACCTATTTTCTAAATCAACCATTCCTTTTTGTTCTTTCGATTCTTTTAGTGTAATGTTATATCATGAGCATTGTAACCTATTTTCTAAATCAACCATTCCTTTTTGTTCTTTCGATTCTTTTAGTGTTTTTGCTCTGCAAAGCTGTGTGTTCAACCTTTACTAGCTAGATTCACTTGTGCAAGTTTCCTAACACATTTACATGGTATCAAAGCCCACATGTTGCTAGATAAAAGGCGCACCAGTACTTTATTTTGCAGGTATTACCACTTGGAGATCGAAGATCGACATAAAAATGGAGTTTCCCAAAGTATCAATCCTAACATCGTACAACTATCACGAATGGAAGGACCAAATGGCTCAATACCTTCGTTAGAAAGGGTTGTACATGGTTCCCATGGCTGCAGAAGTGGAACCCACTTCAGCCATAGAGAAATCCAAGTACCTCAACCACATGGATGAGGCCGATGGATCCATATGCATGTGTATCTCCCCATAGTTGCAGTTTCATCTATCTGCCTACAGTACTCCCAATGAGATTTGGAAAAAGGTTGAAGAACTCTATGGGAAACAGGATGAGATGAAAGGACATCTACTCGAAGTGAAGCTGCTCTCATTGGATCCACGGAACTATGACAGAATTCAAGACTTCTTCACCAAATATAATGATCTATTGCTGCAACTCAAGGGTTGTGGAATTGACAAATCCAAGGAGGAGAGTTGTCAAGTTCTCTCTATTGTGTCAAATTTCAGACCAGAATACTCTGTCTTTGTGTATACATTTCATTCAGTAAGGCTTGCAATATGTAGATCCTACACTATGTCTTCTCTCAAAGAGTTCATGGAGTCCCTCACTTTTGAGTAAGATAAACTCATTAGCATGGGGAAAATCAAACCTCCAAAAGCGCATGCACTTGCTGTGCATGATCGCAGCCACAATAAAAATCACAGTTCCGATTCAAATTAGAAAAATTAGTAACAAAAAGACAAGGGAAAAACACATTCCCATCTAAAGAAGGAAGGGTACACCAAGCCCTTCAATTACTCCTCCGGCTTCAGAAATGAGAAAGGGAATAAAGGAGACAAATGCACCTATTGTCATCGAGGATTCCCTCCGAAATCCTCTTGCATGAAGAAACAAATTGACCAAATGGAAAAAATCCTTCAAAAGCACAACCTTGGGGACCACATCCCTTAGGGCGCTAAGAAGAAAACTGAGGATTCGCCACACAGGAAAGGTAACAATTTTCATGCTTTAGTTGCAATTAACTCTTCCCCTGAAGCATGGATTATAGATTCTGGTGCATCACATGATATGGCTGTTGCAAAGGAAGTCTATTCCTCTTTAGATGCATGCAAAGGACCTCCCATCCTCATGGGAGATGACTCACCTATTGAGGTCACCAGTGAAGGTAGAGTGGAACTTTTACACGGAAGCTTTGAAGATGTGCTTCATGTTCCAAAACTTTCGGTAAACCTGCTTTAAGTTTATTAGGTCACTCATTCTGACACTGGAAAGAGAGTGGAATTCACTCCAGATGCAGTGAACATATATGACCTACATAGTAGCTCCAAAATTGCAACCGACGAGGTAAACAATGGAGCTAGACTGTATACATTTTCTCAATTTATTGAATCTGAATCCTCCTTATTGATTACACATGTTGATGATAGTAGTAGGCTTTGGTACGAGAGGTTTCATCACTTAAATTATAGGTATATGCAGCAACTAAGCAAGCATCAGATGGTGGAAGGCTTTCCAAATATCAGTTTCTCCAAAGGAGTTTATGAAGGGTGTGTCCTTGGCAAACATCCTAGAGAAAAATTTGACACTGGCAAGACTCAGAGCATCCTTTCCTCTAGATCTGATCCATAGTGATCTCATGGGGCCTTTTCATCATCCTTCCATTAACAAAGCAAGGTATGTGCTTACATTTATTGATGATTTCTCATGGTATACTTGGTTGTATCTTCTTAAGGCCAAATCTGAAGTTTTTGCGCACTTTGAAGATTTCAAAGCACTAGTTGAGACACAGTCAGAGAGAAAGATCAAAGTCCTCCGTACAGACAATGGGGGGGAATATGTTAACACAACACTTCAGAACCTTTACCTTGAGTCTGGCATACAATTGCAGCACATACTTCCATACACTCTGCAGCAGAACGGAGTTGCTGAGAGAAAGAACCGATCTCTCAAAGAGATGGCTTCCTACATGCTGCATTCTAAGTCACTACCTCATAAGCTATGGGTTGAAGCACTTAATTGTGCTAACTACATCTAGAACAAATCTCCTCATAGGTTTGTCAAGGATCAGACCCCCTTTAAGGCTTGGAGCGGCACTAAACCGGAGGTCACCCACTTCCGTCTTTTCGGCTCCCGAGCATGGGCTAGGATCTCCTCTTAAAAGAGGAAAGCTCTTGATCCACAAAGCATTGAGTGCATCTTTGTTGGATACCCTGATGGTGTGAAGAGATACCGAATCCTAATTTCCTCTACGGACAAACTCATCATTGAGCGAAGTGTCAAATTTGAGGAAAGTCTCTCAAATGCACCTCAATTGCCGCATGCAAACACCTTTTATCTACCTCATGTCCGAGATGATGACTCAGTACACTTAGATGCAGATACAGAGCATGCAGATGTCGAGGTATAGCATGCAGATGTAGAGACAGAGTCTTCAGATACAAATCCAGTGCATGCATATGATGATCCACATCCAAGCCCGGATTGGGCTTCCAGCAGTGAATCAACTTCCCTTGTCATAAATTAGAGAACAAGGAGCTTAAGTGAGATATATGCACAAGACCTCCCAGCTGCTAGAAATGATCTTGTGGGGGATAATTCTGATCCGTGGAGGAATAGCTCAGAGTTTATTGAGCCTCCTCTTGCCCTCGTTGCCACTAAACAAATGTCATCCCATTATTGTCATTTGGTTTAGTCTTCTGATCCGCAGTCTTATGTTGAGGCTGTCGGCATCCTTTTGGGAGTCCGCCATGGAGGAGGAGTATAACTCCCTCCTCGAGAACCAGACCTGGGATCTGTTCCCCCTTCCTTCATGAAGGAAATTTCTCCGATGCAAATGGGTTTAAAGGACCAAGAGTGTTGCAGATGCACAAATCACTAAACAGAGAGCCAGGCTAGTAGCCAAAGGCTTCCAGCAAGTGCGTGGCATTGATTATGATGAGACTTTTGCTCCAGTAGCAAAGATGGATTCCATACGCCTTGCACTTGCCATTGCGGCTGCCCAGGGGTGGAAAATACATCAGGTGGATGTGAAGAATGTCTTTCTTCACGGAGACCTATCTAAGGATATCTACATGGTGCAGCCACATGGTTTCATTGAGGATTCATCTTTGGTCTGCAGACTGAAGAAGTCTCTCTACGGCCTTAAATAGGCCTCTAGAGCTTGGTATGCGAAAATAGATTCTTTTCTCTTATCACAAAACTTCGAAAGATGTAAATCTGATCCGAATATTTACATGCTAAGGGCACATGATTATCTTCTTATCTTAGTTTTGTATGTGGATGATCTCTTTATCACCCGCAACTCGGCTTCAACCATTTGCTGGCCTATGATGAACATAAGTCCATGATGACAAACATAGGTCCATGTCCTCTGTAAATACATTTACGTCTTGTCATGTTAAGTCAGCATTGCTGCTAGCGCAAGAAACCGAAGGAATAAGATAATAAAACTATTGGCTTTTAATGAGCCTCCGACGCTTCCGATGTTTGTGAAAGTTTCTTCGCATTACTTAAGGGAAGGTGCATAGGTATTGGCAAACCCATGAAAGCTATAGCAAAGACTATACATTATTGAATTCAAGGACGCTCCAAAACAACATTATTTGACACTTTGCAACAAATTTATTGGTCGTCGTCCTTGAACAGTGCGATATTTTCTCTCATCTCTGGAAAGATACGTTCAGTACACAAGGTTTTCAATGAACACTCGATTGATGATGTAAAGAGTAAAAGATTTGATGGCATAACTAAATCGAGATTCGGGGTACATATGTTATTATTGTAAAATAAAATATAAGTTAATAAAATTTGAGATAAATATATTAAAATATTTTTAAAAAATAATAAAATATAATTTTTAATGTTAAATTTTTAAAAATATGTAAATTTTTTAATCAAAACAAATTAATATCATCAAACAAAATACTGAACACAATATATATTGTCTATATCTACAGTAAATATAATAATAATGAAAAATCAAAATACTGAACACAATATATACTGCCTATATCTACAGTAAATATAATAATAATAAAAATTCAAAATTTAAAGTGAAACTAGTATAGAAATATATATTTTTTTAGTCGAAGTTAAATTAATATACTGTAAATGAAAAACGTTATATCTGCTCTAGCATGTATAATAATAAATGTGTTTTTTTATTATAGCGTTACGTACATTTTTTTAAGAGGAAACTTTGATTAAATATGTTTTTTTATTATGATGTCACGTCCATCTTTTTTGCGAGGGAAACTTTTTTTTTCCCGAGGTAAAAGACTGAAGATCACTTTCGTATTATGGTTTAGATTATTCTCTTCTTTCCTGAGAAGCAAAGATGTAACATCATTATCTATTATAATTTAAAGCAAATCGAAAACTTTATTTTTCCCGAGGTATGAAGACTGAATATGACTTTCTTATTATGGTTTAAGAATTGTTCTCGGAACATCATTATAGAGTATAATTTAAAGCTAATCTTTAAATCAAATCATGTGTGAATATTATCTCGTTTTATGAACATAGCTTTTAATGGAAAATTCTCATATAGTATAATTTAAAGCTAATCTTTAAATCAAATCATGTGTGAATATTATCTCGTTTTATCAACATAGCTTTTAATGGAAAATTCTCAAATAGAAGAAATTCAAAATAAGATCATGTGTGAATATTATCTCGTTTTATCAACATAGCTTTTAATGGAAAATTCTCAAATAGAAGAAATTCAAAATAAGATGAAAGGAAAATAATTTTGACGAAAATAATGTATAGATTTATGTTTTTAAATTAATTTTTAACTTAATTATATTTATGTTTGAAGTTTTGGATAAATAGGAATAAACAGTGATCTGATGTTTTATCAAGACATTTTTTGATGTGAGGTTATTTATTGATATGAAGTTATCGATTTAATTTATAGACCTGATGGGTGTGCAATATTGGACATGATGAAAATATAGCCTTGCCAAACTTACAAAAAGAAATTATATTTACATAAAATATTACAATATTTATTTATTGTAATAAATTTTTATTTATTCACATTATAAAGTGTCTTTTTAAATAGACAAAACACTTTAATATTATTTATTTTATAATTTCATAAAAATGATAACTTTATTATATATATATAGTCTGTGAGTGTTGTTGACATAACTGGAGCTTTTGGTTTGAGAAAGGACGACATAGGGGCATCTATTTAGGCCACCCCAGCCCTTAACATAACTAGATATTTACCTACCAAATTTCTATCTAGACTACACAAAACTTAATAATACACCATTCACCTCTATTCTACACCCCTAAACATTTTCTAAACATATAAAAATAATAATATTTAATTTATCATGCAAATCCACCGCTGCTCGCTTCATAACCCTAAGTAACAAATAAGTTTAAGTTTTCCTACTTTGAAAGGCTTCATTAAGTGATACTACTTGCGGTCGAAGAGGCATAGTCAAATGCTATCATCAGTGCGGCACTGGAAACGTACCCAATCCATTCCTCCCAAGAATTCCCGTATTCTTGGACCAGAAAAAGAAAACAGAAAAGACGGACCAGATTAACTTTTCTGTTTGAACAAGGGAATTATTTTTTACAATATTCCACATCTGCAGTAATTAAGTGAAGAAATAAAGTTAAAGCCTAAATGCTTTTAGCTTTACCTTCCACACTTATTCCTTACTGTCGGTGCAAGAGAGCTATCCACTAAATACTAGTGCAAGTAACGACAGACCCAATTGTTATAAGTTCCTCACCTTGTATTACTGCGCGCACAGGTTAGAGTCGAGTTTGAAGACGTGAGGAGCTATTACAAGTGGATTGTGATCGTAGGAGCAAAGATGGAACACCTTGTTGTTTGTGAGCTTATAGGAAAATTGTCTTCTACTATAACTGACAAATTATTCCAAGAGGTATGGCTGATTACTACTTTCAAAGATGATTTTGAATTCATTTGTAATGAAGTTAATTCTATTAATTGTCTGTTAACGGACGCGAGAGAAAAGAGGACATCCCATTCCACTTCATTGACCAATTGGCTTAACGAACTAGAGGATTTCCTCGTAGATGCTGAGGACATAGTAGAGGAATGCGATTATCGCAAGGTTAATTTTCTGAAAACAATTTTTTCCCGCTATAGTATGGGCTATAAGATTAGTATGGGCTATAAGATTAGGAAATTGAAGGAAAGAATCACCAGAATACACAAAGGTGCCAAATATCTCAAATATCTCACGTCCCTCAACATGAATGCTGGAGCTCATGCACTCGAAGACGAGAGGAGAAAATCCAATGCTCTTCTATCTCAATTCCATTCTGTGGGCATCGAAGAAAGCATTGGTATAATCACTAATTGGATATTTGAGGACAGATTTAGAGTCATTGCCGTTGTGGGTATGGGGGGTCTGGGCAAAACATGTCTGGTCCAAGATGTGTTCAATAACCAAAAAGTCCGAGACCATTTCGACCATCTAGTTTGGTTGACTGTTTCACCCAAATATGTGGTTCGACAACTGCTGCTTACAGCCTTGAGCCAGATAAAACTTCCAGATGATCAAAAGCTGTCAGAACTAAGCGAGGAGGCCCTCAGGGCAAGAATTAATAAACATTTACAAGAAAAGAATAAATATCTGGCAAAGAAAAGTTATTTATTTGTTCTAGATGACGTGTGGGATAGAAATGTGTGGAGACAGATTGGCTTGCAGTTGGACCATGACAACAAAAATAAAGATAAGGTTATGGTGACCACGCGAGATAATACAGTTGCACAGACTATGGGGGCTGATGTTGATCACACTCACCATATGACTTTTTTGTCAGGCAGTAACAGCTGGAAGTTGTTTTGTATTCACGCTCATTTCCCCGACAATGTGCAGTGGAATCCTCCGCCCATCGAGGATCAGCGTCCTACTCATGTAAACAGCATTGCCCAGCGCATTGTACAAAAATGTTCGGGGCTTCCATTGGCGATCAAGACAATAGGAGCATCAATGGCAAGCGTTAGAAGAATTCCTAATGAATGGGAATTGACCCTGGATCGTCTAAATGAAGCAGAGCCCATAACCGAGAATGTGATGCCCTCTCTCCGGTTAAGTTACGATGCATTGCCTGATCCTCTCAAGCCTTGTTTTCTTTACTTTTCTGCCTTTCCTCCAAATTTTGAAAGAAAATCAGAACACGTAGCATATGTTTGGGTCGCAGAAGGATTCATTTCTACTTCCAGCAAAGAGGCACGAGAAGCAACATATGAGGTAGCACGCTCGTATATAGACCAACTTCTTGGTCGATGCCTGCTGGAAGGTTCACTTAGTGGTAGACATAGGCGAGTAAAATACTGTAAAATGCATGAATTATTGCATGAATTTGCTCTTGTGGAATCTGGCAAGGAAGCTAGGTGTTTGTTAAAGCCCGGACAAGACTTGAAAGAGCTCCCCTTGGATGAGTGCCATGGCATACGTAGAATTTCTCTAGTTAAAAATTCAATATCAACACTGAAAGACCCCATGCCATGTACAGGTCTTCGCACTCTTTTACTATGTAATAACATCAAGCTCGCATCAATATCTTCAAACTTTTTTGATAATCTGAAATATCTCACTGTGTTAGATTTAAGTCAGACTTCTATAGAGTCATTGCCTATGTCCATTGGGAATTTAACACGTTTGAAGTTTCTGAATTTATCAGAAACAAACATTCAATCGCTGCCCAAGTCCTTGAGTGGTCTCAAGCGTCTCCAGTTTCTTGATGTTAGCCGTTGCCAACGTCTGGAAAGCCTGCATTTGGGAATTGAAGAGCACAAATTTATGGCTTATTTAAATGTAAAGGGTTGCAGCAACTTGAAGTCGATGCCTGGCGGAATATCTAAGCTAATCTATTTAAGGACCTTGAAAGGCGCTCTAGTATTCAAAAGGGACCAGCTAAAAGAAGCCAATGCAGCGTTGCAATGGACAGATCTCAAAGAATTGACCCATCTGCAACACCTATCACTTACAATAGGTGCTGAACCATCATCAAAATCACAAGGTGAAGGTCGTATCAGTCTCGAGGGGACTTTTGGGGGCATGAGAAAGATGTGGACACTCTCCTTCAGAAATACTAGTTCCTCTGGCCGTCTCGATCTTCCCTTTCATGTTTTGTTAATGTACTGTAAGCAGCCTTGAACTTTCATGTTTTGTTAATGTCTTTCTTTTTTTAGATATGTGTTTGGCAGTCTATAAAACATTAAGCGCGTCCAACCATTACACGTCCACGTCATTGTTTTATTCTTATACAGGTACGTGTTTTTAGGTTTATATAGATCTAGAGTTAAATGGATTTAGGTTTGTTTCAATAGTGTGTGGCCAAATAAATCAAATGAAGAGAGGATTGATTTTACCAATAATATGTAAAATCATCTAATATTAATATAAGCATTTTAAATATGCTAAATATGTCTCAGATTAATTTTAAATTTGCTTAGTTAATTTTTAATGTAAAGTGACTATGTAATAGTGTTGAATGATAGAAAATGTGAATAATAAGAACATAGTAAATTACAAATAGTCTTCATTGTGATTAATCTCCAACTATTTTCTTCTACTATTCTTATTGTCACCCTTGTTACTTTTGTGGTCGATTATATGAAAAGGACATGTTAAATCGCAAACCATTTAAATCTTTAGCTCGAGATATTATAGTGAACATCATACCTTGTCTCTCTTTCTCTCCAATATGAATAGGTTGAATTACTATAACACAAAAATCAATGCACAATATTAATCCAATCTCTTTAAAATTACTGTACCATCATACATCCAATTATATCAAATTAGAAATCAACATCTACATTGAAATCAATGCATCTAATGCAAGAAAGCAAATAATATTAGAAAACAACATTTACAATGAAATCAATGCATCTAATGCAAGCAATCAAATACGATTAGAAATCAACATTTACACTTAAATCAATGCATCTAGTGGAAGTAAGAAAATAGGCTTATAAACCAACATCTGCAATGAAATCAATGCATTTAGTGCAAGTAAGAAAATAGGATTATAAACCAACATCTACACCGAAATCAATGCATCTAGTGCAAGCAATCAAATAGGATTAGAAATCACCATCTAAAACTGAAATCAATGAATTTAGTGCAAGCAATAAAATAGGATTATAAACCATCTACATTGAAATCAATGCATTAGTGCAAGCAAACAAATATTATTAGAAATCCACATCTACATTAAAATCAATGCATCTAGTGCAAGCAATCAAATAGGATTAGAAATCACCATATACACTAAAATCAATGCATTTAGTGAAAGCAATCAAATAGGATTAGAAATAATCTACATTGAAATCAATGCATCTAGTGCAAGCAATCAAATATAATTAGAAATCAACATCTAGACTAAAATCAATGCATCTAGTGCATGCAATGAAATAGGATTAGAAGTCACCATCTAAACTGAAACCAATGCATCTAGTGCGATAAATATTCTTCCCTCCCTCCCCCCATATATATATATATCCCTCCATCTCTCCTACTTTGTCTCTCCATCTCAACCACCCAAATGCACATGCTCTCTCACTCCATATCTATCAATATCTTTGTGCCTCCCTCTCTCTCTCTATCTCTCTCTTCTTCCCTCTCTTCACTTTCGATCTATATCTCTATCTCCCTTTGTTTCTCTATATCAACCCCAAATATACACTCTCTTTCTCCAATCTATCTATCTATCCCGCCCTCCCTCTTCCCCTTCTCTCCCTCTCCCCCGCTTCTATCTCCTTTCCCTCTTGTTTCCTTCTCTCTCCATTTTTCCTATCACTCCCTCTCTCTCTCTCCAGCTTTATTTCTATATTTCTTTATTCTTACCTTCCTCTCTCCCACTCCAACTCCATATTTTTTCCCTCTCTCTCTCTCTCTCTCTCTCTCTCTCTCTCTCTCTCTCGTGCGCTCTCTCCAACTTTGTTACTATATCCTTCCATCTCTCCTTTCTCATTCTCTCCCCCATTCTCTCCCCATATCCCCTTCTTTGTCTCTTTATCTCACCCCAAAACATACACAGTGTCTCTCCATCTCTCCCTTGTCACACAGTCTCTATCTCTCCACTTCTCACTCTCTATGTATTTCTTCTTCCCTCCCTCTTTCCTCCTCTCTCTTGTACTTCCTCTCTCTCCATTTCTCTCCTACCTCCCTCTCTCTTTCCCCTTCACTCTCTCTCTTTTCCCTCCAATCCTCTCTCTTCCCCCATCACTCTCATCCTCTCTCTCAAGTCTTTTCTCTCGTTCTTCCTCTCTCACTCTCTCTCTCTCTTTTCCCTCCAATCCTCTCTCTCTCTCTCTCCCCTCCAATCCTCTCTCTTCCCCCATCACTCTCTCTCTCTCTCTCTCTCCAACTATGTTACTATATCCCTCCCGCTCCCCTTCTCTGCCCCCCTTCTCTCTATCTCTCTTTCTTTGTCTCTTTATCTCACCCCTAAACATACTCTCTCTCTCTCCATCTCTCCCTTATCACTCTCTCTCTCTCTTCACTAATCACTCTCTATGTGTTTATTCTTCCCCCCCTCTCTCCTCTCTTGCAATTCCTCTCTCTCATCCCTCATCTCTCTCCCTTTCTCTTCTCTCTCTCTCTCTTCATTCCTGCCTCCCCTATGCTTAAGTTTATCTCCATTTCTCCCTTGTCACTCCCCCTATCTCTCCACCTCTATCACTCTATCTCTTTGTTCTTCCCTTCCATATATATCTAGAGTTAATATATATCATGATATATTAATAT
>APFE031440106.1:118964-134980 GCA_000404065.3 Pinus taeda
TTTTAACATTAATATTAAGGTTAATAATGTTTTTTTTGTATGGTATTAATAATAATTTGGCCCATAGGGGTCACCTAAATAAAACCTATTTTTTGAGTGTTCGTAAGTATAAAGAGGTTTATGGACTAAATATAAAAAGAGGCTTTATTTATTTACCATATCTCTTGTTTAATTATAGTTTTATTTATTTTCATATCTATTTTATTTACCATGGTATTTGGCCCATAGGCTTGGTATATAATGAGATGTTGATTTCTAATCCTATTTGATATATTTTTATTTATTTGTCATACCTCTTTATACCCCTCTTATATCTATTTAATTACCATACTTCTTTTATAAATATGGTATTTGACCCGTGGTACTAATAATTATTTGTTCCATGGTATTTGGCCCATAGGTTTCACCTAAATAAAACATATTTTTTGAGTTTTCTTTAAATATAAAAAGGTTGATGAAATAAATATAAAAAGAGGTTTTATTTATTTACCATACATCTATTTTATTTATATTTTATTTATTTACAATATATCTTTTTTTGAGTGTTGGTAAACATTTTTATATTTTATATTTTTATTGTGTTTATACATATTAATAGTTAGATTGATTTAAGGCCACAATAGATTAAAAATGTTAAATGTTAAACATTACCTTTATATTTAAATGTTTATGTTTTCATGTGACATATACCCCATACTTGGTTGTTTACATTTACAATTACCTTTACATGTTTACGTTTTTATGTGAGATCTACACATTTACATTTAAGTTTTCTGTGAGATCTACCCCCATACTCAGGGGTAGATCTACCCATTCTGGGTTGTTTACATTTACGTTTTTATGTGGTTTACATTCATATTTACGTTTACATTTACATTTACGTTTTTATGTGAGATATACCCCATATTGGGTTGTTTACATTTACATTTATGTATACATTTACATTTACATTTATATTTACGTTTACTTACGTTTAAGTTTTTATGTGAGATCTAGCCACATACTAGCCTGTAGAGAGCCTCTCCCATACTAGGTTGTAGAGAGCCTCCGGCACAAATTTTTTTTTATTTTATTTAATATATTTTCATCTATTTTTAAATTAAAAAAATTTACATTTAATAATTGCAATATTAGATTAATCAATATTTAATAATTAATTTAAGAAACATTATTTTGTGAAATGTTTGTACATTAATCAATAATTAATAATTACGTTATTAAATGTTGGTAGATTAATTTTTCTTTTAAACTAAATATTTATTTTATGGTCATAAATGAAAGACGTTCGTATATTCTAGTCATATTTTACTTTAATGGATGGAATTTCAAGTATTACCTACTTTATATCTCTGAGTGTATGTTTACAAGTCTAGAATGATTGTGTCAAGATGTGCTCTACAACCCAATATAGGAGCAGAAGTGCAGGCATAAATGTTTGTAAACATAAACATAAACATAAACATTTAACATTTATTGTGGTGAGAGGTGCTCTAAATCTCACTGTTTGTAAACATAAACATAAACATAAACATTTAACATTTATTGTGGTGAGAGGTGCTCTAAATCTCAGTATAGGGGGGATGTGCATGCGTAAATACTTGTAAACATAAGCATAAACATAAACATTTAACATTTAGCATTTATATGTCAACTCAATTAAAAAATAATAAAAAGTTAAAAGTAATATAGATCAACATAAACATAAACATTTAACATTTAGCATTTCTATGTCGACTCAATTAAAAAATAATAAAAAGTTAAAAGTAATATAGATCCCAGTATGGGGGAGATGTTGTAGTGTCTACAAATGAGCATAAACAGTTAAATATTGGCTCAATTAATAATAAAAAGTTAAAATTAATAAAAATAATAAAAGCCCCATTTAAGTCCGTCTTCTACCTGCCCCTTCAGCTTTTTGGATTTTGGCAGATCTTCTTGGAGATAATAATAATGCCTTTTGCAAGGATTTTGGTATATCTGGATACTCGGGAAGGTCTGGTGGAGAATTTGATTCTTCACTATTTAGGGCTTTTCTGTATTCAAATCCTCGACTATTAGGGAGTCCCTTCAGATGCTTCTGATGCCACTAGGTGGGCCATGTTTACAAAGATTGCCCATTACCATGAAAGGAGAATCAAGGAGTTCCCATTCATAGTATCATAATTCCGATGTCTAGAGGACTGGTTCCAACAAAGGCAGATTTACTTAGAACACATATCCTGACTCGCTCAACTCCTTTGTCTAGTAACGACTTGGCGTCAGGGAGGGTTCCTCAATCCACTTTCACTGGTACGCACAAGGGTGGTGATGGTTCAAGGTTGACCCAACCACCAACAACAATTCCGATGAGTACTACTACTCCCTCCCATCCTTTTTCATTCTGTATTGTTTCACAAGTATCTATATCTATGCCTTCATATTCAGTCCACCTTGTTGGTAGCCATATTCCATCACAATATTTTGGGGTTCTATCCTTTCCGGTAAATAGTATACCTGTTTGTTGCCAAAATCCATCTCCTACTCTTCCTTCTCCAAGTGATTCCTCATTAGGATCTGACAAGGGGCATAAATATAATCTCTGATTTTTATCCCGTCTATCCATTGCATCTATTTCCCTCAACGGCCACGGGACTGGTCTAGGCTCTCTCTTGCCTCCAAAATCCCTAAAATCGCCCATGGGAGGCAATCTCATACTTCCAAAGACATGAATCAGGCTAGTCTGGATATTCCCACTAGCAAACAACTATCTATGGAAGGGGTTCTTAGAGCAATGCAAGCCCCATATTCATTTCCCCCATGAAGTGCATATCTTGCAACTATTGAGGGTTAGCTAGCCCCTCAAAGAATTAGCTCTCAAACAATTGGTTCTATCAGATTGTCTCGATATCATATTTCTACAAGAAACTGTGGGACCCTGTCTTGAGGTCGAGCATACTCTGTCTAATTTATTTAAGAGTTGGAATTTCTATTATGTTGACATGAGGGGTCACTATATGGGGGTGGCTATTGGGATCAATCGTAAAACTATGTAGATTAAAAACGTTTCGGGACACCATAATCACATTGCAGCTCATATTTTTTCGAAGAATTCAGTATACTATTTAGGATCGTTAATATTTATGAACCTTGTCAAAATCATGTAACCTTATGGAAGGATATGATGAATAGGTCCTTCATGAATATGGACCATCTAATTATTGGGGGGGATCTGAATTTCTCCATTGGTATGGTTGAATGTTGGGGCCATGGTGCACAAGTGGATTCTCTCTCAAATTTTTTCTCCCGTATTTTTGAATCTCAACACCTCATTGACATTGATATGGCTAAAACACTACTTACTTGGAGAAATTGCCATGTGGGGGAGGATACGATCACTAGAAGACTGGATCGATTTTTAATTAAGGAACATTTTCTAGATAACTTCTCTTGTTTCAAAATATGGGGCAGAATAGGGGAACAATATGATCACCATCCCATCTTCCTCCAACTGGAAAGTCATTTCGACAAGCCTAGAGACCCCTTCAAATTTAATTCTAGTTGGCTTAAAGAGGAGGAATTTTGAAATTTGGTGAATGCGAGCTGGATGCAGTGAGTATCATGTGGAAATATTGATGGCTTCCCAATTCAGCAATAACCTCTGCAATTTAAAAAGGACAACTCTAAAGTGGCTAAAAAGGAAAAGACAAAGGGATGAGGAAGCCTTAAAGAAGGTCGATGGAGAACTAAAACATATGGAATGACCTAATGGAGGGGGTTATACATCCAATGAATTAAAATTTCATCTCATTCAATTAGAAATGGTTAGGCAAAGACTACTGGAAGCAAGAGAAGAGTCTTGGAGGCTAAAAATTAGGGTGATATGGCTTCAGGTAGGCGATGAAAATACTAAATAATTCCAACAATATGCCAAGGCACGGAAAGCTTTCAATACCATATGGTCCCTCGTTGATGATGCAAGCAATAGGGGATCAAATTTTAGAGACTTGGCTAAGATGAGAGTTCACCATTTCCAATCGCTTTTGTTGGCTCCACGAGAAGCCTCGCTTGGGGAGATCATGCATACTGCCCAAGATTTCCCCTTATATGCTACAGTTAAAGACAATGACAACTTACTGTAGGTCATTTACTCTATGGAGCTAGAGGTCGTCCTACACTAGTTCAAAAAACATAAAAGCCTAGGTCCCGATGGTTGGATAGTAGTTTTTTTTCTCAGTTTCTATGAACTAATTGGTCTGGACACATTAAAAGTTGTGGAGGAATGTCAGACATATGGTGATTTCAAATAAACCTTCATCTCACTTATTCCTAAATCATATGATCCATCTACTTTTGGGGACTACCGACCGATTTCCCTATGTAACGTCATTTACAAGATCATGGCCAAAATTATCGATAATAGACTCAGACTGGTATTATCTCGTTACATTTCATAGGAGAAATTTGCCTTCTTGGAAGATCGACAAATTCATGAAGCCATTGGAGTAGCACAACAGGGGCTTCACAGTATCAAGACAATGAAATTGAAGGCCATGATCCTTAAAATTGACCTCTCCAAGGCTTTTGACAGAGCTAGTTGGCTCTATCTTAGACTATTACTTACCGACCTTGGCTTCCATGTTTCATTTATTAATTGGATCAAGTGTTGTATCACATCGACATAATTTGTTGTTTTGATCAATGGTGCTGCATCAAATTTCTTCCACACTGAGAGAGGGCTCTGAAAAGGTTGTCTTTTGTCTCCCTTAATATTTCTTCTGATTATTGATTGACTTAGCAGACTGATTCACAGATTGATCAACCGGGGTACCCTTAAGGGGATTCATATTGGGGTTGCAACGTTCCTCTCTCACTTAGTGTTTGTAGATGATGTATTGATTTTCTTGGATGGCTCCCGCAGTGATTTGGATGAACTCAAATCTATATTGGACTTATTCTAGGTCCCTATAGGCATGTCTCTAAATAATAAAAAATCCACACTTACATGTTGTGAATTTTTGGAGCTTGAAATTACCTATGCTTGTAGTCTTTTTAACTTTCAAGTCAAGCCGCTCGATGAAAGGATTAAATATCTAGGATTTCAGTTGAAGCCCAATGATTATATCAAAGACGATTGGATGTGGCTAGTGGCCAAAATTGAAAATAAAATAAAATTTGGTGTAACAAGTGGTTGTCCAGAGATGGAAGGTTAATGCTCATCAAATCCGTACTAAAAGCCACACTTGTATTTTGCATGTCCCTCTCCTGGATCCCCAAAGACAGAGTGAATATCATACAAAGAAATATTTGTTGTTTACTTTAGTGGGGGTTGACGGAAGGGCATACCTTTGCTTGGGTCAGATGGGACAAAATTTCCCTCCCCAAAAAATGGGGCGGTTGGGGTTTAAAAGGCCTTCATTGTTTCTCATAACCACTGGCAGCCAAGGTTGGATGGAGACTTATCTCGACACACAGTCTTTGGAGAAGTTGTGCACCAAAATATATTCATCCTTTATATACAAAATATTGGATTTGGTTCTGAAGTAAACTCAGATCCAATATCTTGATTATATGGAAAGTTGTCCTAAAATCCTTTTTCATCATTGCCTCAGGTTTGGCCTGGCAATTTGGCTCTAGAAACTATGTTCGATTTGGCATAAATCCATGGTCAAGTTGTGGCAACAATCATATTCTCCCCCTGGATCTGGTCTCTTTCCTTTCCTCTCACATAATAAAATATATTAACCAGATAGCAGATCCAGAGCATTATCATATGTGGGGGCAGCTTTAGCAATCCACAACTGCCCTTCAAATGCCTAAGTAATGGAATATTCCTAGGGAGATTACACCAGGGTGCTATCTTCGTTACACATATGAATAACCGATCATGAGGATGAAATACTATGGGCACACTCAAAAAATGGAACATACACTCCTAAATATGGCTATCTATTTATCATTGCCTCAAGGGAACCTGTGACACACCACTAGTAGTGGAGGTACTTATGGAAGTTGAAAGGACCAACCAAGTAATGGATGCTATTATGGTGTATTCTGTAAAACAAACTGCCCACTGGTGACAACCTAAAGAAGCGATCCTTTTGTGGTCCCTCATGGTGCACCTTATGCAGAGAATCTAAGGAATCCGTTGAAACCTTGTTTTGATCATATCAAGTTTCTTGTAATGTATGGAATATTATTTACCAGGGGTTGTCCATAAAAATAAAATGACAGGGAGGAAATTTATTATAGGCATGGGAAAATTGGTGGAATGAGGTAGCACCAAATAAGTTAAGGAACATCGATTGCTCACATGTTGAGGCCTCTAGATTGGGCCGACTCAGAAGATCTCCCATAATAATTCATTTTCTCCATAACTTATGGTCGCACAAATCATAGTGATTTACAACCTCCTTTCGGATGATGAAAATCCCCAGGGCCCCTGAACTATCACTACAAAGTTTATTGATAATACCATCCCCTGGGCATATTTTGATGGCTCATCACAGTAAGGTCAATGTGGTGGGGGAGTTGTCTTAAATTTAAATGACACACATCATTTCAAACTCAAAGCTGGAGTAGGGAAATGCACAAAAAACATTGCATAGCTATTAAGTTTAAACCTCATTCTTCTTTTCTCACTTAAAATTGCAGACATCTACAAGTTTTTAGCGATTCAAAGGTGGTGGTTGACTAGTTCATAGTGAAATCCACATGCCACACACGCTCAGAAGTATACTAGATGAATTTATGTTGGTCAAGCCTCAATTTGACTCCATTTCCTATCATCATATTTACAGGGAGTGGAACCATCTTTCAGATCAGCTATCCAAATAAGGTGTGCAACATGTGTTTTGTGTATGCCATGTGATAGAAAAACATGGATCAGAAAATTACCAATATTATCATACACGTCCATTTATCGAGGCTCCTAGGTCAACGCAGACACACAGGGTGATCTATTTGACATTTTTCATAGCTGTCTCTTTGTGAACATATAAAAAGTGAGTTTTTTTTTTTTTTGGCTTGGGCTCCTTTCAATACTCAACACTTTCACAACTCCCACAACATATGTTTTGGTTTTGTACACAGATCCTTTCTCTCGTATTACTATAGATGTATATATATAGTAAATGTTGTTTAGACATAAGTGGCTGGTATGTGATGACCAACAATCAATTTTTGACTCGATGACTTTGAATTATGAAACATGTAATTCTCATCACCATATTAATGAAAATTACATTTTTTTCCTGGGGAAAAAATAAAATTCATTTCTTTATATTGTAATTTTGTTTTGGAGGGTATCCTAGTCCCTCCAACTCAAGTTAGAAATTATGATCTGGGAAAATTTGCATAACAATTATAACTTACTTCGGTCAATGATAAATTAATAGTAGTTAATAGATAAATTATCCTATAGTCTTGCAGAAACTAGTAAATTGAGATGTGAAGTGGATAAGCAAATAACTTACATAAATTTTGGTGGGTAGTAACCAATAGTAAGTCTACACATTTACATTTTTACTTCTACATAAGTGTCGAGGAAAACTAATGTACTCCAACTCCATAAAAGGGTGGAAAATTATTGGATCCCCAAAATTGGAGTTTAGTTTAGATCAGTTAGTTAGATTAGGGAATAAATCTAAAAAATTAAGTGATTTTTAGGGAAAAATAGGGGAATGTTGTAACTACTTCTGGGAGCTAGATGTAGGGGCTTTTTTTGAAGGAACAAAAACAAAGGAGAAATGGGTTTTTTTCTAGAAGGAATGGGTTGGTTTTATGTACTAGATCCAATTTTTTTTCTTTTGAATGAAAATCTAAATTTTATGGCCTTGATTTATGTGTTTTTTTTGTCATTGTATTGTCATTTTCTTTGGTCTAGGTATACACTTACATGTTGGAAATATTGTGCGAGAGTGTGTTCTAGTGGAGAGATTCAGGTATGACCATGTAGCAACCTAATGATACTACATCGTTTTGGTATCAGAGCACCTAGAACATGGCCCAGAGGGGGGTTTGTCTAAACTAGGGAAGGATGGAAGGAGAAACTATGGATTAAGGTAAAGTGAGGGAGATGAATTTCTCTGGAGGTTAGCAACGATTGAGGCTAGATTTCAACCATATGAATAAGAAGATGAACTGGAGAATTCCCCAACCCCTATTGGAGCAATGAAACCCATTGAAAGATTGATAAAAGTGATCTCAAAACATGGGACCAACATGATGGCTGGGGTTTCAGATTTAAAGGCTGACCTAGACCTTGAGTTATTTATCGATTTGTTGTAGGAACTAGAGAGGTATTATGGAGAACATCGATGAAGATGACCCTAGGAGGGTGAAATTTATATTGACAAGGATGAAGTTTCACATTGACTTATGGTGGGCTAACCTTCAGAACAACCAAAGGAACTGTGGTAAAGAGAAAATCAGGCTATGGCCCAAGATGCTAAAGGAGTTAAAGGTTAAATTTTTACCTTCAATTTACTTGTAGTATGTGCTAATTTTTTTTACAACTTGAGACAAAAGGATTTTTCCATTGACTAGTACGTTGAGTTGTTTATGAAGCTACAGATAAGAGAAAACCTCTAAGAAGACAATGAAAATTCCATTACCGGATATGTCAATGATTGTCATTTCAACACCAAGATGAATTACCTTTAGTCAAGTTGTGCTTAGTGGATGAAACATATCAATATTCTTTGAAAGATGAAGTGAAATTGTCTTGGGGTAAGGGTAAGGTAGTGAGCGGAAAAAATATCTGCATGCCCTTTGAGGTAACTCTTCAAAACCTACCAAGAATGAAGGGTTCGAAGATGATGGGGAAGAAAAACCTGAAACTAAGGGAAGAGGGATTTTTAGAGGTAGAGGAAGAGGACGAGGCTCAGGATATTGAGGACCCTTAAGGTGCTTTATATGAAGTGAAGAACACAAGCAATAGAATGTCGCCAAAATCCCAAAAGAGAATTGGTTGTAGAAGAGAAGGTTTTGGTTCAAGAAGTTCAAGGAGAACAGGGGGAGACCTTAATGCTACAAATGAATCTGATATCACGAAACAAGGAAAACCCAAAAGTTGATTGAAGGATGAAGAGCGCTTTTTGCACTAAATGAAAGTGATAGGGACAAATTATGAAAGGTAATCATCAATGGGGGTTCTACTAATAATCTGGTAAATACTGAAATGGTAGAAAAGTTACAACTTACTTGCATGCCTGTAATGTCACACAATAATAAATCAATAAATAATAATAATAATAATGATGATAATAATAACAATGACATAAATATTAAAATAGAGGAAACAATATTAATATATAATAATAAATAAAAAAATAATAAAGAAAAATAATAAGAGTATATAAATAATAAATAATGAAGAAAACATAATCATAATAAATAAACAAAATAATAAATAATAAACTGAAGTCATGAATAGATAAATATAAAAATAAACTATAAAAAATAGTAAGAATAAGTAAAGTTAATGTTGGGTGTGTTATATTATTTCCACAACTAGCCCCATGCATGAAGTAGGGGGTTAGAGGGGGGCGGCCATCCTCCCCTTCGTTGCATCAGGCACAATGGGGGGGTCACAGGGGGGGTGGTAGACCCCTCTACAGGGTCCGAGGGAGCACCTCGAGATTTTTTTTTGGACCCCATGTTAGGTGGGCGTACCTATCTATGGTTTTGTGCATGGGTTTTACACATGGTTTTAGGCATGAAGGTTTTCTATGCATGGTATCTTGTAGATCTAGGTCAAGGGAACTATGGTTACGTTCTAATCCAGGGTTGATGGATTGGGGTTTATGGCTACTTCAGCATGTATATATATGTATAGTAACATTGAAAGGAACATGATGAAAAATTAATATGGTAGTCCCAATTTTGGGATCCAGGGGAAAATATATGTGTATATATGTTTTATGTTTTATGCTCTCGCCATGTTTATTTTTTGTTTTTAAGAATTCATTTGCAGGTAATTTATGTACAGTTTTAAAACCTACAGTTAACAAAAGTAAAAAGGAATAAAATAAGCCAGAGTTAAATGAAGAAAAATGTTGAGTTAACTAAAACTTAAGACAAAGAAATAAAAGTTGGCATCTTAACACATGGATTATGTGCATGTGGATGTATTTCCAATACCCTTCCATTTTTGGAACAATTTGTTCTTTTTAACAGATAAAAATGGGGATGAGAAGCATTCATTCTTTCAAGAGGAAAATGTTGAGAGACAAAGGAAACCCTGGCAGTAGTAGTTGATTGAGGGCTTGAGGGTGGCCAATTGTAGAAAGAATTTGTGCAACTGTACCTATGGTTGAGTGAAGAGTTGTACCCAATTTTTTTTTTGGTTAGTGTAATTCAAATAGTGCTACAACTCGATAATCAAAAGTAAGACACATCTTTGGTCTACATGTAAGTATTCGTTGCTCATGGTTACAAAAAATCTAGGCTAAATCCAATGGCTGTTTTGTGTCAATTATTAATAGCACTATTTGATGTAATTAATTTGTATGTTTTAATTCTAGGTTATTACATATGGTATCAGAGCAAGGCTCAAGCACTGTGGTACTTAAGATTACTTAATATCATTGGAATTATTAGAGTATTCCATAATTAATTTGAAAATTATTTATATTTAGTTAAAATACTAAATAGTTTTTAAAATTTAAAATTGGTCATCCAATATTATTGAGGAATCCATCCACTTCTAAGTGATTTTATAGTTAGGTTAAACTTGTGAGAAACATAGTGAACTGGGAATAGTTAATACTTGATGGAGGAAACTTGCCAAGGATTAACCATATACGTAAAGTAGTGAATTTGCAATTATGAGACAATTGAAATGTAAATATTAATGTGTTTAATAAAAAAATACACATTGAAATGCACATATTAATGTTTGTACCACTTGGAAATAATTGTGTACCTATGTGATAAAGAGGGTCATATAGAATAATTCACGAAAAGGCCCCTTCTAAAATGTGCTTTGATTTTATAATTGGTTGTTCCTATTTTGACTTTTGGTTTGTCATGTGTTCAAAAACTATTTGCACTCAATGCAAACATGCAATGCGTTAACGTGAGCATGTGCACATTGGAAATTGGAAAGCCAAGTGTTTTATGCACAAAATTATATTGAGCTATTGTAGACCTACCTCTTAAACCCACCATCTAATAGCGACTAGAGACTACCAAGGGTCCTACCCCTAGGACCATGCAACACATGTTGCACATTGGAAAGATGGGGACCACAGCTACCCTTGTTGGAGGGTGATTCAAATGTAGGGTACCTTCTAGCATGCATAAGTTTTTTCACTGAATATCCATGGTTTAGATTGTACCTTGGCCTTCTTTCCGGAAAATACAATTTTGTAATAGCTTAACCCACACAGGGGTGTGTGCGAAAATCCAAACACAATCAACCAGTGGAAATGGATTCCTAATGTTGCCTTTGCTTATATAAAATTGACAAGTCTTATCATTTTATTTTAATATCATTTATAGTTGTTATTAATTTATATGGTAAGTTAATTTTTCAGTCATTGAAAAATCATAGCATGAATTCCTGGAAAGTTATTTCATCATTTGTATTACCTTGAGGTTGAACTTGGAGATGATGTCACATGTACCTAGTGAATGTATCCATGTAAACTTATGATTTGTATATTGCCTTGAATATAATTATTTTAAAATATCGACACAAGTAACCATGTCAATATGTAGATGAAGTTTTGAGTGTTCATAGGATAGGTACATTATACTATTTAGTATTGTAAAAAATTATTTTAAGGTTCTCTTTTGAAATATCGTGAAAGTTATATTCAGTTTCTTGGGCTTGAGTTTCTATGTCTTCCATCTTAGTTAATGATTTTTCAAACAAGAGGTCAACAATTTTGTTCATTTCACATGGTTCTGTTATGTATGATATAGTGATTCGTATGAAACGGTGTGTGATGATTATATTTCATCTATATGGGTTGTGGGTACCTTTTCAACATAGTCAAAGATAATAGCATTTTAGGTTTTTTGGATTTTGCAACCATCCAAGGGACAATGGATGCTCTAAACATTTAAATTCACTATGTTTCCTCTAAGTTTGTGAAATCTCTTATATCAATTTTGAAGTCTAAAGCCACCTCATCATTGGGTTTTTTTTTAACTGAACCTAATTATTGACTAAAATTAGCTAGAATGAACACATAATTAACTATGTTTTGTTAACTTCCTTGATTATTAAGTAAAACCTAATAATACAACCTCTTATATATATATATATATATGTTGGAAATAATACTGAGAGGGGGGGGGAATCAGTATTAGCAAATCAGATACCTTTTCATTTTCACACTCAGATTCATATACATGACTTCAGTTAAGGATATACGCGTATATACACGACTGTATTAAATGCAACAAGCGTATATGAAACAATCTTATGATTCAGTTAGCATATCTTCAGTAAATGCATCAAAACATTATTAACCACATTAACAGTAAACAGGTGTAGTAAAACAGTATAGATCATCACACATAAGAAGCACCCATGAACACCATGATATAAGGTGGAAACCCAATGTAGGTGAAAACCACCTACTGCAATTTGTCTCTTTCTTCCTTTAATAAGAAACTTCTTTTACAATGTACTGGTGCAGTCCTTTACCAGCATGCAGGATACAACCTGCAGAGGGATACAACCCTCTCTCGTTTTCCAGTTACTTATGGAAGGGAGATACAACCCCCTTATCTCTTGTACTAGCGGATATACTAGTACGTAGGTGCTGACCTACAGAAGACTACAACCTTCTTTTCTTCAGGGACCACGTTTCATCAATTTTCAGACTGGATCCATGAGTACAAAACAATCACTGCTGCAATACAATCATCAACTTTTACTTGCATCATAAATCTCTAAAACACCCAATACTGAATCACTGAAACCCTATCATAAAAAACACAGAACGCAAACCAGAGCCCAGAACTCTGCAACAACCAGTAGAATCAACAGCAACCTGAAATACCAAATCTCATAATGCATACGCTACTTTACTATACCAAAACCGCGTGTATATGCGCTTTCACCTCATACAACCTGTGTACATAGCTAAAGATAATTACTTGTACTTTCGATGTTATATCAGCCCAATCCAAGCAGCACAAACCGATAACCAGCAATACTAGATCTTCGCACTTCATCAGACATTCATTCCTTGCACCCCTCTTTTTTCCTAAGGATCTTCTCCTTATATAGGTTAGGCTTCTCTTAATACCATGGTCCAAAACCATGTAGAAACAATACCATGAACCCAATACCTAGGGTCGTCACTTTGGACCAAATACCACAGACCAAAACCATGGTTTCCAACATGTACGTGCCTTTACTTCTATTAACCCGCCTGTATACGTGTACACTCCTTCTGCTCTGCTAACCCGCGTATATACGCACTTTCTTCACGGTCAACCTGCGTATATCTCTCTCTTGACCTGCTGCATTCTAACCTGTCATCTGATTAAGTTGTCATCACCTGTATCAAACCTCTGAGTGAGTTGCCATCAAGGACAACACCTGTATCATAATGCCAAAAATCTCCCCCTTTGGACTTGATGGTAACCACCACACCAAGTCACTCTCCCCCTTTGACATCAAGGGCAAAGGGCGGACCAAGATATTCTCTTCCTTGGTATACCTTCTACTGTCCATACTCCCCCCGAGTACCTGCTGAAATCTCTGAATGAGCTCCCCCTTTGTATATGCCAAGATGTATCAATCCATCCATGCTCCCCCTGAGCAAATGAAAGATTTAGGACCAGCACTTCATTCAAAATCATGACTATCATTCATCATATATGATCTGAACCATAAGCTTCAGCATCTAAACCTGCAATACCATTCCTTTGATCAACCAATAGGATGAATCATTTAGCTACATAAGCATCATCACCAACTTCTAAACACAATTCCAACAATGCATTGTTTGAAGTATATGCTCCCCCTGAGCTAGTGCCAACCATCTCTTATCATGAACAAACTTTTCCCTGAGTCTGTTCTGCTGCCCTTTCTCCTGATCTCCATATACGCGACTCTGCAACCTATAACTCGCGTATATATGCGACTTATCTTCATTATATCAGCGTATGCAAGATGGAATACTGAATTTTTTCACTTTCAGTATCCCCTGTGTCTGTTATGTTAGCTAACTAAGTTATGTCACACCTTTTTGTCTCTAATTCTGTCTTCTGAAACTGTGATGATGTATGGTCCTCTTGTTTTGAACTTTGAAATTTTCTCTTGCATTCCCTTGCTTTATGTAGTTTGTTGCATGAATAACATCTTACATATTTCATGTTCCTTCTATTGCAATCAATTGCTTTGTGTCCATATGCATTGCAGGTAAAGCGATATCCTCTGAAGTACCTAGGATGCGATGATCTTTTGTGATGGTCTTGAACCATTCTACTTCTACATCTGGCTGCAACATGTCCAGGATTATGACATACATAGCACTCAACATTATTCAATGGAGGAGTAAAAGATTTCCTTTGAAGAATCTCATTCCTTGATTGTTGATGGGGATGACCTCTCAACTCCTTGTCGATCATTTTAGATTTCTCTTTGGAGTTCCTTGCCTCACCTTGTGAACTAGATTCACCTTCAACAGATTCATGAAAGCCAAGACCAGTCTTGATACTAGGGGATCTTTGACTACCAAGAATGTCATCCAAAATCTTAGTACTATCTTGAAATCGCAATAATTTATCCTTTTCTTCTAATTTACCTTTTAGATATTTACCTCAACCTGATGTTGTTCTTCCTTTTTCAGATACTGTTTCCTTAGGTCTTCTTCAACTTTTCTTCCTTCTTCCACTTGTTGCTTCAAATTGATCACTTCATGTTCAAGAGCTTCTATGTTCTACTCCTTTGATTTTTCAAGATCTTCTTTTAGAGAGAAGATCTTTGATTCAAGACTCTGAATAGTTATGCTCTGATCTTTTACTATATCCTGCAATTTCTCCCTTACCCTAGTTACTGTCTCCAATTTTTTGTTTAATTTGGTAACTTCTTCGGTTTCTGCATTCTTCTTATCATATGCCATGAGACTTCTAATGTCTTCACTACCATTGAATGGTTCATTACTTTTAACATGGGTATAATAGCTTCTATTACCTTCTTCCGACATCTTTCCTTTGTTATGAGGGCATCTAGCAGCATAGTGACCAACTCTACCACATGAAAATCATTTGAAAGGTAGCTTACCTTTGAATCGTCCAGTTCCCCGTTCAAGATTCTTGACAAAATTTACCTCCTCTTCTTCCTCTGACATGTATCCTAATGCTTCGAATGCAGCTTCTGATGGTCCCTCTTTTTGCATCTCAAAAGCAGTTAAGATTCCATGAAGCTGTGACATGGTGATTTTCTGCAGATTCTCCTTTTCTTCTATGACAGACACTTTGGAATCAAATTTAGCCGACAGGGATCTCAAAACCTTTTCAACTAAGACAACTTCCTTAAATTCTTCACCCAAATCCCTCATACAATTTACAATCTCATCCATTCGCAAGAAGTAATTAGTTATGCTTTCACTACTATGCATCTCAAGATTTTCATACCGAATTCTAAGAGTTTGAAGCTTTGCTCTTTTTACCTGTTCATCTCCTTCGTAGCTTAGAATGATTTTGTCCCATATTTCCTTAGCTGATTTGAAATGCATGATCTTCATAAGTTCTGATTGTGTCAAACTTCCCAATAAGATAGTAACAGCTTTGGCATTGAGCTCATATTTCTTTTTCTCGGCTGCATCTGTAGGAACTGCTGATGGGAAATTGTATCCACTTTCTACGCTTCCCCAAACTTCTGCTCCAAGTGATTGTAGATATGTTGTGGTTCTTATCCTCCAGTGGGTAAAGTTGCTCTCGTCAAAGATTGGTGGCCTGATATGTGCCTCTTTTTCAGGATTAGCCATTCCGATGGATCTTTTCCTTCAAGCGATCAAGCTTCTTCAAAAGGACCTGCTCTGATACCAAATGTTGGAAATAATACTGAG
>APFE031440106.1:135000-166149 GCA_000404065.3 Pinus taeda
ATCAAATCAAATACTTTTTCATTTTCACACTCAGATTCATATACGCGACTTCAGTTAAGGATATACGCGTATATACGCAACTGTATTAAATGCAACAAGCGTATATGCAGCAATCTTATGATTCAGTTAGCATATCTTCAGTAAATGCATTAGAACATTATTAACCACATTAACAGTAAACAGGTGTAGTAAAACAGTACAGATCATCACACATAAGAAGCACCCATGAACACCATGATATAAGGTGGAAACCCAATGTGGGTGAAAATCACCTGCTGCAATTTGTCTCTTTCTTCCTTTAATAAGAAAATTCTTTTACAATGTACTGGTGCAGTCCTTTACCAGCACACAGGCTACAACCTGCAGAGGGCTACAACCCTCTCTCGCTTTCCAGTTACTTCTGGAAGGGAGCTACAACCCCCTTATCTCTTGTACTAGCAGATATACTAGTATGTAGGTGCTGACCTACAGAAGGCTACAACCTTCTTTTCTTCAGGGACCAGGTTTCATCAATTTTCAGACTGGATCCATAAGTACAAAACAATCACTGCTGCAATACAATCATCAACTTTTACTTGCATCATAAATCTCTAAAACACCCAATACTGAATCACTGAAACCATGTCATCAAAAACACAGAACGCAAACCAGAGCCCAGAACTCTGCAATAACTAGTAGAATCAACAGCAACCTGAAATACCAAATCTCATAATGCATACGCTACTTTACTATACCAAAACCGCGTGTATACGCGCTTTCACCTCATACAACCCGCGTACATATCTAAAGATAATTACTTGTACTTTCATTGTTATATCAGCCCAATCCAAGCAGCACAAACCGATAACCAGCAATACTAGATCTTCGCACTTCGTCAGACATTCATTCCTTGCACCCCCCTTTTTGCCTAATGATCTTCTCCTTATATAGGTTAGGCTTCTCTTAATACCATGGTCCAAAACCATGTAGAAACAATACCATGAACCCAATACCTAGGGTCGTCTCTTTGGACCAAATACCACAGACCAAAACCATGATTTCTAACATGTACGCACCTTTACTTCTATTAACCCGCGTGTATACGTGTACGCTCCTTCTGCTCTGCTAACCCGCGTATATACGCACTTTCTTCACGGTCAACCTGCGTATATCTCTCTCTTGACCTGCTGCATTCTAATCTGTCATCTGATTAAGTTGCCATCACCTGTATAAAACCTCTGAGTGAGTTGCCATCAAGGACAACACCTGTATCATAATGCCAACAATATATATATATATATATATGATGTTAACAGTAATGACATTTTTGTGACGTAGCTCACTTTTCATATAACACGGTTAATATTATATATAAGATTTTATGTCCAAGTATACATATTTAATATCTCAATATGCTTCACCGCAATGACTTCCATCTGGCTACAGGAAACTATCCCTTAATCCTTCACTAGTAGATGAATTAACTGGCCAAAATCAATCCTCAGTCAAAACCACTTTCTCTGAAAGTGAATCCAATTAGTCTATACCTGACCCAAATCAACAGGTCAAGGTAACAGTTGACCCGATTTCACCTTCAGTAAATCGTACCTTTCCCGAAGAGTGAATATGATACCACTCAAGTTCTTTTTGTTTCTTTAGATTCTAATGAGCTTGGGGGTAGTCCTCCTGTTCCATCAAGATAGGAGGAAAATCCTCCAGCTCTCATAACTCAAGGGGTTAATTCTCCCGTTCTTAGAGTACCCCCTCCAAGTAGTCTAGTCACTTCCTCTGATTGGAACCGACTCGCAAGATTTCATCTTCCTTCTTATGTGCCTTTCCAGATCATAGTACAAGTTTGTAATATGATTGTATCTAGCACTATTATAGATGAAGGTGTGTCTGTGAGTATCCTTTCCTCAACTTGCTTGGCAAGTGCTCGATTCGCTGCCGCTTGTGCTAGTTACCCAGAATCTGTTGGATTTTAACAGAGGAACCAGTCAACCATTAGGGATCCTTCCTCATTTACTTATTACTTTGGAAGGAAAAATCATTTATCTGAACATGATGGTAGTCCTAGGCCCTTTAGATTACAATTTACTTCTTGGGTGCAACTATGTTTATGACATGGGAGCTATTGTTTCCACACTCTTTCGAGTAATGTGTTTCCCGCATGAAGGCAGAATTGTCACTCTTGACCAGCTTTCTTTTTCTAGTCAAAATATGGCTTCCAGTCAACCATCTTCGCTAGGTGGTCCTTTTGTACCAATGGTATCATCCCTGCCACGAATTAATTATGTGGAAACATGTTCCATACCTACATCAACTGACGATCAACTCAGTGATGTTGTACATCATGTACTGGGGGCATTGGAACCGGATCTCTCCTTCATGACCTCCTATGAGTTGTGATCCAAGTTCGTGAGGATTGTTCTTTTACTATGTTAACCTCATTAAAAAATGAAATAGTTCTATGAGGATAGTTCTTGGTCTTGTGTCAACCTCGTTAAAAAATGAAACAAGGAATATGAGGATAGTTCTTTTACTGTGTCAACCTCAGTAAAAAATGAAATAGCTCCCATGAGGATAGTTCTAAGCCTTGTGTCAACCTCGTTAAGAAATGAAATAAGGAGTTTGAGCAGAGTTCCTTGTCTTGTGTCAATATCATTAAAAAATTAAACAAGGTCCCAAGTTCCAAGTCGAGTCTTTGAGTAGATCTCGTAAAATCCCAGTCGGGTCTTTCACTTGATCTCGTAAACGAACCTTCATTTCATCCACCTGATAGCCAAAAGTAATCTACTTAGGTGAATTTAATGAAGCTTGGGGGGCATGCACCTAGTGGTAAAGTTAAGTTTCCCTGTAAGTTATGTGAAGGGAATCACCCCATTCACCTTTGTCCCTATCTAGACGAAGCCAAAAAGCTATTGAATAACTGTCCTGCTTCACTGCAGTGACTTCCATCTGGTTATAGGAGACTCTCTCTTTCATCGTGTTGGGGGCATGTAAGCCGATTTCAAGCATAGTTTCTCCTCATTTCAAGCTTGTGTAAACATGAAACCGAACCCAATCATAGTTCCCTATGGTTCAAGCTTGTCTAAAAATGAACCCATTTCCATTTTTAACCATCGTGATTGCCATTCTATCAACCATTTTCATCAGATGAGCCTTGGTTGTTTCATTCCATCACCACCATGTCATTGGCCAATCATATGCTTTCACTTGGTTGTTTTACCCTTTTTGAGGAATAGTGGCATTGAGTGGTCTTATTAGCTAGCCTCTTCACATAAATCAACATGTTTTGAGAAGTTCCAAGATCACCAGAACCAGTTGCTACCGTAGACACCACTCATTCCTCAAAATGGAGTCCTCTTTAAGCTCTTTTCAGACTCTCTAAACATGAAAAGATTGCTAAGCGCTTTTCCTTTCTAGCTCGTTAATGGATTAAAAATGATATCTCTCTTGTATTATTTTACGCTTTTTCGGACATGAGAGATTAATTTATGAAAAAGAACTTATGGAGTTTTCTTTTTGTCCCTTTTCAAACTCTTTAAACATGAAAAGGATTGAGTTATCTTTGTCGTTAAACTCGTTAAAAACATTAAATAGCGACAAACTTGTCCATCTATACAAGACCGAGTTTCACCTTCGCTAGACTTGTTAAAGCATCAAATAGTGATGGATTCACCCTAAGGGTGTAATTATACAACAAGAATATGTTATCCTCCTCAAGCTTGATAAAAATAAAGAGGTGCTGGTCAACAATGACTGGGGAAAATTGCAAAAAGGGGAAAACAATTTATGGTAGAAAGTCGCTCTTGAACATGACACTTTCGCCTCATCACCATGACTATGTGGGTTGGGTCATTCAGCTTGATGGTTATCACACCTTTGGTCTATCATACCATCCATTACTTTGTTTTGGGTCAATGCTACCAATTCATTTTAGTGTCGTCGACATGTTCAAGAGAAGTCATTCAGTCAAACTTCATCCTTTGCAATACCGTAAACCTTCATTTTCATGACGACCATTCCTGAACTTTTTTTCATCAGTCAATTTTTCATCTCCAAAATCATTTACCTCGTTTCATGTCGTTGATGTTGGATACATCAAGGCCCTCCTACGACGAGTCGCTTCTTGTCAACATCAACACATTATCCAAGAAGTTGACTTAGAAACACCCCTTCAGTTCCTTGAGGCTTGCATACATCAATGGCAGGTTTCTCGCTTCTAGCGATACGTTGACATCAATGGCCTTCGAGCGAAAGACTTTGTATGGTGTTCAACATCAAATCATTTATTCACACCATGCAAAATGTACTGTAGTACCTTAAGGGTCATCACCATTATCGATGCTTCCTCTCGCATCTATTAACGACTTACATCATTGGCTGGTAATCAAACGATGTCTTCCCATGTTCGACTTCAAATCATCTATTCACATGGTTAGACTTGTACTTGAGCAAAAGATTGAATGAGATTGAAGAACCCAAATCTAGTTTCATCCATCCAGGCTGCGATATTTTCAAGAGTACTAAAGCAAATGTACAATGGCCTTACATTCATGGTCATCCATTCATGGGTCTATATCTGTAGACGACTATATTTGTACATGTAATATAATATTATAAGTTGAGTATGGGTATGCCTTCCCTCAGTGAGTTCATGAGAAAAAATAAAACTATCATGATATATGTATTGTAATTGATGCAGGTCACCTTCCGCTTCGAAACCTCCTCTCCACATGATAAAGCATTTCACTCGACATACATATTTATGACTTCATGATTTAAGGGGAAACTGTTACAGATCCATTTGGGCATATCAACCCCGACTTACAGATCAGTACTATTAGGGCCCATCAAACCCTAATTCAGTAGTTACATGCCCGAAATAAGTCAACCATCAGAATGCCTAGCTTTCCAACAAGTTCCATGACTGAAATCATCCAAAAAATTCCTCTAAGAAGATCAGCGCAGGCATGCCTTCATTAGGGTGCACTACAGTGCAGTCCAGTACACTACCAGAGTGCTATGCAACGCACTTAAGCCCTCTTTGGTCTACGCTGGGTGAATTTGAGCAAAATTGCATTGGGGTTTGGGAATATTCTTATTCATTGGATGCATCTAGAAGTTTCCCAAGTTTATGTACTCCTTTGGGCTCGAATTTGGATGAGGTAGGGAGTTAAGGAACATCAATCCCTTTATCCCTTCCTCCATGGAACTAAATCCTAAGTTTGGGAGGGCATTCATTATCACCATTTATGGCATAACATCCTTCAGTCACCTATAAAAATACCACTCATCTAAGTGATCAAAGGTTGGTTGGGCTGGAAATCATTGAATTATAGGGAGATGCTGTTAGTATGAGACTTGAGTTGATTGTAAGTATTGTAATGATGTCAAAATGTCTTGCTTGTTATGAGGAGAGGATGGGATTGAACTAGAGGAGTGATGTTGAATCAAGCAAATTAGGTTGTAACTCTTCCTTTCACTAATAAAGTTTTCAAAGCTTTTTCCATATGCTTGTATTGTTCATTGATGCTTTCATATGTGTATCATGTACTTGATTCCATTTTATGTTTAATCAATAGATCATTATCATATGATTTGATCGGTTTTTGTCTTCTATCTGTATGTAGGTACTCTTCAAGCGGATTAAGTATGGAAAGGAGCGACATAATTGGTGAAGGGAGATAAGAAGTAAGAAAAAGCTTCAGGTAGGCTTCTTTACCTCTTATTTAATCTATTGGTCATAGAAAAAGTAGAGAATGCTTTGCACTATTGTTCTAGACTTAGCTACTAGTCTAGGGGTTTAAGGATTTATCCGTAGACACTAAAACTTCCCAAAGAAATGCTGCAAATCTCATTCCTCACATCGACCTTGTAGCTCTGACATCTCACATTTCATCTAGGAGTTGTCAGTACATTCAACTCACTTGTCTTGGGGTAAGCCCGTTGTTCATGACTTATGTTGCGTTTCGGTCGCTTTTTGTGTTTCGCATTGTGAGTGTTGTCTGCTTGATTTCAGTGAGCACTTACTCTCGTTTACATGCATACTAGCTTGCACTAGCACCGTTTCAGTTTTTGTTAACATCTCATTGTTGTCACATGCATGAAACTGTTTTTGCACGCACAATCGTTGTTGCAGCGAATCACTTCACACACATGCATGCTTTCTCATTTCCTTAATCATGCACTTGTTGTTTTCATGTATGATCATTCACTCTTGTTTGCACTCATCTCATTATGCATCATACTTCTCATGTTTTTAGTCAAGTAAGTCGGACTAGGCTACCTTGGCCTCGACCGTGCCTTGCCCAGCTAGCACTGCACATTTATGAAAGAAAAGGCTCCGAATTCCCTCCAGAAATTGCACAAGTCTAGCCAAGAACTGACCTCTAGGCTTTCATTGCACAATTCTTGGACACAATGTCCTGTTGGCCCCAGAAACTACGTAATGCAGCTTGCTGGTTGCATATCACTACTGACTGAAATTACGCATTGCGCAGTTTCAGTCCTCAGCAGGCAAGGCTAGACTGTGAATTGCACAGTTGCAGTCGTTAGTCAGCCTCCTAATAGCCCTGACTGTGCCTTGCACAGTTTTCGAAGTCAGTCTCCCGACCTTCTGGTGGAAATTGTGCAACCTTCATGATTAGTCACACAAGTATGTTGCAAATCAGTTCTCAAGTTCGTTTTGGTTTTCGACTAATAGATTGCTTACCATGAGTGTTTCCATGTATCCAGGTATTGCAGGTGTTCATTTACCTCTCAGCAACATAGGTAAAATGGTTTCAAGGAGAGCAGAGTTGAAGACATCGTTTAGAGCATACTTGGGGATGCAGTCGGTCAAGTTTTTATGAACTTGCCTACCCACAAAGACATTGAGTTTTTCGTACAAGGAAATAAAGATATGATGATAGTAGCATCACAAAAAGAAATACCATCAACTGCAGCTGAAGGCAGCATACCCGATGCAATGAACACAAGAGGAAGGTTGTTAACAACACAGAGAAGGAACATAATTGCAAGCTCAAGCAGATCCACTTGTGATGAAAGAAACTTTGGAGACTAAGGCTATGAGGTTACGATGTGACATCAAGATCACATGAAGGTAGAAAATGGAACAGATAAGGAGTTGCATGTGCTGAAGTAGCAACTTAAAGAAGAACAAGAGTTACATAGATGAGAGAATGAGTTGTAGTGGGAACAGGTACAACAAGGGGGCGCAACATGCAATCACAGATGAAACTGCACCCATACAAGTTATAGATCCATCCCAGTAGCTGGCACGGAGCAGACAGGGTGAGAAGTGTTGTTGATCGCATGCAAGGGAATGCAGCAGCATGCATGTCATTTTGCGCACACATACGATCCCACCCATTCGGCACACTCACCAAGGCGAAGACAAGAAGCAAGTCTGATTGGAGCTAAACATGTACTCTGACAAGTTGATGCACACGGCCACCAACACATGCTTGGAAAGCAACATGGACACTATGTATCAACATGTTGCCGGTTTAGTCGCACCAGGATGGTCATGCACATGCTATCAGACGAGTTGGACAGAGGAGCCATATCAGTGCACCTGGATGCAACAAAGCCAAGAGTTCCCTTGAGCAAGATTTCACCATTGAGCGCACAGACAACTAAGCTTGGCATCAACTCACCACCTTAGACCATCACAAGCATGCCAAAGAGTTTGTCTCACCACAATGGTCCGAGTGTCAGTGATGTCTTGCATGGCTTTCTCAAGACATTTTGTCTCATGTGGGCACAAGTGCATTGTAATGTAACGTCTTTTCAAGTTGAAGTTCAAGTGTCGATAGTTGGATGTAACAGTCATAGAGTAGATGAAGAGCTATGAGGCTAGATGAACTATCACAAAGGCGAATGTCAAGGGCCACCCCACCCTTTGCTATAAATAGTCCCTCATAACTCTTTTTAAAGGCTTTTTGGTAATCCAAGCCTCGATAAGACTATCTTAGACATAGCTTGGATAGTATTGTGATGCGCCTTGGCTTCTCCATTATGCAGAGCTAGTATATCTCTTTGGAGGAGCACGCGGTTGTGGATATAACTTTCTGTTATTGGAACTAGTGGTTCAACATGGATGTATTGTATGACTGGAACTTACACTTCTTAATATAACAGAGCCAACATGTTTCATGCATATGTCATATTGTATTCCAGCTATCTTGTTTACTCTAAATGGTATATGTATCTATCTGCTTACGCATGCATGTATGGATTATTATTTATATATATGTATGAATCTTATTGAAATGTGTTGATTGGTTTAACCATCACTTTTGATTGTTAGCTAACCTGCTTTCCAGTTTGTGATGCATTTTTGCTTGTGTGTTCCCTTCCAAGCCACGTGCTATCACAGGTTTCCAAGGGGTGCACTCACCTCACTCTCCGTGTGCTAGAGTTGTTCATGCACCTTCCTTGTCTTGCCACAGCTGTCACACCCTTGCTACCAACAGGGACATCTTACTTACCTATGGGCGAAACCGTGGTCAAGGCATTACCGTACAACCCATTGTTGGGACTCCTACACCAAACGGTCTAAGGTCTAATTGGGACTTCTTAACGGGGAGATCCCCTGCCATGTTGGTAGCTCCAGCACCATCAACATTTTTGGTGCTAGAAGGAGGGCCAGATGACAAGTTGTGCCTAACAAGTTGTGCCCTCTCATCATGTTTTGAACCTTTGCATATCTGTCATGGGGTCTTGCACTCTCCTCCCTCCATGATGTTTTTCACATGCCGAATCTATTACCATCATAAGGGAGTTATTTGATCTCTTGTCTACATACATGTATGATGGTGAAGGCGAAATTGCTTGGCCTAAGTGCTTACATGAATTCCTGCCTTGCTTCATGAGGATGATGGATGTTCTGACAAACAGACATGTTTGCTGCTTACATAGACACTTTGTGAATCTCCACATCAGTGGTTGTGCAGCCTATCGACTGACAACATGCACTTACTTGAGAACTTATGTGATCTCATTGAAGACACTTTCTATCATTTTTATTTAGAATATCTTGACCAAAAACTATTACAACAACGAAAGGCTCCACATGAATCGCCTATGGAGTTTTGGGAGCGCTTTCGTGATTTGTAGTTTCAAGCGCCAATGAGCCAGATGAAATGTCCTTATCTTTGGGATAGATTTGAGTACTGTCTTAAGAAGTCAATCCATCCCAAGAAGAAGTTCAATCTCAAACCCCACTCAGCATACTTTGGTGAACGAGCTGCGCAATGACAGATAGATACAATCGCTGTTACAAGTGATTGTCCGCCATCCCCTCATCAAACAACTCCACCATCGCAAAGTGATGAGCAAGAGAATGAACACACATTTGTTGAACTATCACGTCCTACTGACATCACTCCTTTTGATTTTTGCACAGACTTGGATGTGATTCCCATACCTCGTCACATGTATTTTGTACCTCAACCTCTGTCTTCGTATTCTGATCATCCTTCGGATGACACTGTCTTGTGTTTTTCCATTCCGTACTTTACACTTGTTTTGAACAAGGATCAGTCTATCGATGGAGTTGGTGTTGCACAACCAACATGTGCTCGGATTCATGAAGAGCATGATGTGGAGCTTGAACATCCACCGACAGCAACGGACCATCCCTATCTGTCCATAACTCCTCCCTTTTTTCCTGACATCCTTGATGATCCTGGCATCCCTAATTTTTCATGTACATATCCATCCATGGATGCACCCATTGTTGATCATTCACAGGACACATCGGATATCAGTCCATCACCTGACAATGAAGAGGACCAATCATTCATTGAAAACCCACTTGATATTTCATTTACTTTTTCTGGAAACGAAGACGGTGAACATCCTTTCTTCTCATCTACCCCTCTGTGTGATTCATCAAATCATGAGGATGCCGACCAACATCTTGAGTTTTCTGATCTTGGTTGTCATGATCTCTTTACCTCATCATCTGATCACGATGTTGATTGACTCATTGTTAATCTGTCTAAGCCACTAGTCTATGATGATGTATCTATCCACGAAGGCGAAACCCCCTAGACTATCGATGCACTTCAGCCTGAGCTGATGGTTATGTCAGGCCCTCGCTGTCTTGAGGTTTGTCTCACATCTGATCAGGAAATTGTTCAATCACCTAAGGCTCCTCATCACTCATCTGTATGCATCGAAGATCAATGTCACACACAGATCATGCTTCCTCCACTCGAACTGCACGATCCCATCACTCATGCATTGCAGGAATCTTACATTGCAAGCACACGTGCATAATGCAAGTTATCTTTGTTTCTTTTGTTTGCTTTCATCTCACAGTCAAGAGTATGTGTATGCTTCAAAGTTGCACGCAATGTCATACAACACCATGAAAAGTCCATGAAGCACATGTCATGTACTTTCACTCACTTATGTACCATGGACACTTTTAAACATTAAGTGTGTTTGTATTCATTGTTATATCTTTATTGTTGCTAGTTCACACAACCGGGTTGCTCACGGACCAAGCCTTCACCAACATGGGTCAACCAATGCACCAGTGGTTGCATTGGAAATATCACTTCACGTGATCAGGCCCATGCATCGTTAGTTTAGGAGTAGGAGTAGTGTTTTCTTTCAATTTATTTTCTTGCATGCTTGTTTGCTTATTTGCTTTTCTTGTGTGTTTGTCTAATTGCTTGTTTGATTACTCACTTTTCTTTATCTTTTACTTCTGCTTCTGCTTTTATTTGTTGTTTGTTTGCTTGTTTTTGTTCGTAGGTTAGTTTCGCATGAAACCGTGCATGACTCTTGAAACAAGCTGGGTAAAAGTACAAGAGGCCTTATGTAGCAATCATTACTTGGTTACCTGTCATCCTCCCTCTGTATGAAGAACTTGTTACTTTTGTTCCATGATACATCGGTGGAAAATACGTATTGTTCAAAGTGAACCTTGGTGAAAAAAAAACGCTTGTGCGCTAACTAGTATCACCTACTCTAGTTTGTTGTTTTTGGGTTAATCCTTGCCATCTTAGTCAAGTAGAGTAAGGTGATGGGGAAACCCTTAACCGACACGTCAAAGGTATATAATAAAATACTTCTCTGAAGGAACAACCTTTTCTACTCTCAATAAGTCAAGATCCCTCTTCCACCTCTGAAATGAATAAGTGCTATGCAGAGTTATGAAGAATGAAAAAAAATGAAAAGTGAAAATTTTCAAAAAAATGAAAAATGAATAAGGCAAAAGAAGAGAAAGGCTTCCTACATAGATGGGTGATCAATTAACTCCGCCGAGGTACTGACCAGGCTCGCTGGCAGTCGAGCGATGCTTATGTTCCTGTATGACTCCACTGGAGTACTGTCGAGGCCTGCTGGAAGCGGAGCAACACCAAATATGAAACTAAGACTCTCACGACGATACTACTTATGCACCAATATACCCCTCAACCCCAATAGAAAAAACTGCGTTGCCTTGGCTTGGAATGTGTTTCAATCAACCAAGAGCTTGGAAAATACTACATCTTACAATCAAGCAAGTGCGAAAACCAAGACAAACTTAGAACTGAACAATACTTCAGGAGGTGTTAGACTTGTTTTTCACGAAAAAGGTCCATTCAAAGAGGTGGAGTTCTACCAGCGTGTCACCAAGTGTTGTAGCGGCTACAACCACCCTCCAAAAATTTTCCTTAGCTTCATTTTGGAGCCTTGTAACATAGGAAAGTTCCCTCTGTGGACAGAGGCAACCCCTCTAGCCCTAGAGTGGGTCTAGTCACCGGAAAGACAATACCAAATAAAATTTCCTTAGAAAGATGGTGTTATGAAGGCCTACCTTCAGTTCATCGTTCGATGAAGTCCTCATCGTGTTTCTCTAGCTATTTTTCTTTTAGTCACTTATACTTGAAAACAACATGTAGAGAAACACCACCAACGCAATAGAAAACGACCAAACAATCTACTTGAAGAGTCAAGGAACCTCAAGCTATCGACATACAATTCAACATACGATAAAGGAAACAAGCTATTGATTTTTATTAATATAAATCAAAGTAAAACTTACAACCGGGCCTTGACATCGTAAGTCTCCTTGCAGTGTCCCATCAGCATGTCTCCGTAAGCATTTAATTTTGAACCGTCTCCCGAGGGAACAAATGACTCTCTCTTTTGTTTGGAACACTGATGCTAGAAAGTTCTCAAATCAACTCTACTCAAACATCTCTCAAGCCAAAATACATGTGAGGCTACTTCCACACTCCAATAACACTCTCTACCTCTACTCCTCTCTTAGAAACCTGAAGCTACCAAATTACATCTAGCTATCATAAAGTTACATCTAAGCTAGTTGATCTCGTTCATGGAGAAGACATTTATAGGAGGGAGAGGTTCCATAATAGATGGGAGGAAGAACTTATCTCTTAGGGAGGTTGCACAGAAGGTGGAACAACTATCCCAAAGGAGAGAGGCGAGCTTATTTGACCCAACAACCAACCCTAGGACTACCCACGAAGCAGTTTCATCTCGAAGCTTCGACGAGTTGTTAAAAAACTTGCCAAAAGTAGATCGTCGCAAGTGAAACACTGGGACAAAGTGAGGACTTCGCTAGGGCTATTGGAAACTTGACCATCTTCACAAATAAGACAACTGATGACCCGCGATGACCCAAAAACTTAGGTAAAAAGGGGTCTGCTTCAGGGGATAATGAACTGAGACATTCTTCTTGAGATTACAAGGAAGGTATTGACACATAATTGGCAACATGACACATAATAGATGTCAGTAATATGGACCAGCAGTATTCGGGATCAGGGAATGTGGGGTCGGTGACAAATTATTGTGTAGCAGATGCGCCCTAAAGCATGAAGGCCGAGAGAGTGGGAGGGGTGAAATGCTTTATGAATCCATAACCGAAACAGAACATCTTTGTGAAGAACCTGTAAATGCTTTTACAACTGATATCTCTGATACATGAGTACATAGTGAAAGGAAATACATGTTTATAAGGCATAGGTGCAGCCATCCAGAAGATAAACATAAATGGTCTATGGTATGGACACAACCATCCAATCAGAAAGATGACAAAAGAGACTCAGGTATGGTCGCAGCCATCCAATCAAAAGAGTCATGTATGAATAAATCCACGCAACCTGGACTTGTGTAATCTAAGCCGAGGGTCTTGAATCTCAGCTTGATCATGGTACACATTATAATATGCAAATAAATGTGTTGAAGTCGAGCATACTAGAAAATCACTTGATTACCGGCCAATGATGTAAACCGTTAACAAGCGTGAGAGAGACAACCAGTAATGTCAATGGTTCTCAAGGTATCACTAGTACAATCCACAAAGTGTGAAGAATGATTTGAAGTCGAACACTTGTGAAATCACTCAATTGAAGAACAATGATGCAAGCCTATCATCGAATGTGAAGAAATTTCCATTGAGGCATGCAAGCTCCAAGGTACCAGAAAGGAGTCTCTAGATCAACTTCCTAGATAAGGTCATTTTTTATCTCTTTTCCAAAAGAAAATTATACATTTATACGCCTAATTAAAAGATATAACAATTCTATCATATCAATTCCATCATTCACTTTCATCGATACAAATTATTTCCTTCTACAATGAGCATGTATTCATAAATTCTCGCTAATCATACTTTCTATTTGCATTCCATCTTAAAATACCTCTCAAGATTATAACTAGTATATGCACGCATATGATTCTCAGAGCTATGACTTATACATGTATGCAAACTATAATAAGAATATAATATCTAATCTATCACCATTCAACTATCAGATCTCAGATATTTATTAATTGGACATAACTTTTGTAATATAAATATACATTAATTTCATGCATCATATACTAATATGCAATTTTCAATAATTCAAATCCAATAGGAATACATCGAATAAAACAAAAAAATTGTTTAGTCGTAATAAATTTATTGAGGAATATTGAGGAACTGAGCACGTTCTACCCAACCATGAGCCGTGTTCCCCCAAGCTCTTTCCCTCCAGAATAAAAAACCTCTTTGATTCATAAATGGTTTATTTTATAGATTTATTCCCAACATATTTTTAGCAACATCATGCTTTAAGGTATGCTAACATTTTTCCTAGCCATTTTTGTTTTGTCTTTTTTTTTTAAATATTATTTTATTTTTCTTTAAAGCATGTGTTTCTCTCCCATAATTCTTTATTCCACCCCACTTAGTATTTACCTTCAACTAAATGATTAACATAATCTTTATCTCCCATTAAGTTAATTTAATTTATTTTAATTATTTTTCCTAGAAAAATTTAGGAGACTTTTAGGGAAATCTTTTTCTCTCATTATGTTAATTTAATTTATTTTAATTTATTTTTCCTAAAAAAATTTACAATACTTTTAGGGAAGGTTCATCATGTGGACTTCCACCAACAAATTTTTCTAAGCCTGCAAGGAGATTTGTAAACTCTAGTGCTCTTTCCACAATATTTCCAAGAAATCTATTTATTAACTCAATTAAAAATAAAATAATAACAACATCATCTCATAAGTCCCATCATGGCTTCCATAGTCATTTAATGTAATAATAGTTCAATGCCTAAGAATAATAAATGTTCAAAAAACAAAGTCTTAGGGGTGTTAATTAATAAATTTTAAATATTAAAAAAATGTAAAGAATTGAAAAGAAACTCAAAACCTAACTTTAAGCATTTCATATTTTATTATTAGTCCCTTCTAAGGCAAGACCCTAGCAATTGATTTTTTGTTGACCATGATTAGTTTTGCATTGACAAATGCAACTTTTAATGTTTAACTTTGAAAAAAAATAAATTATTTTTCAATATTATTGCAAAAAATAATTTTGAAATATTAGATTTGAATATAAAATTGAAAGTCTTATTGTAGTTTCTATATGTGGATAACTGCCTCAAATTATGCCATAATATTTGGATGTAGTTGCAATATTTATTCCATGATTTTTATATATTTCTGGAGCTATTTTTCATTGTTAAACTTTATAGGAAACCAACCAAAATCAAATTCTTTTAAAATAGTTCATATACATGTAAATAACATATTTACCATAAATTACTATGCACCATAATTTAAGCAAGTATTTGCATAAAAAATGGATATTAACAAAACATAAATAAATATACTTACCAAAAAATATTGCACATTATTATTTATGTATCCTTTACACTTTAATAAGTAGGAGTAAAAATGTAGATGTGCAAGTTTACTAGTGGTTACTACTCATCAAGATTTATGCAAGTCATTGCCTCTTAGTTGGTAATTAATTTTTACATTTCATTTATATCAATTTGATTTTTTTATGAAAGCATAATTTCCACTTAAATGGTAGTGACTAAACTACCATGCAACATTTGTTTATTTTTATTTTTACTTAATTGGGTTGAAAAATGTCACAATAATTTCTGCTATCTATTAATCAATAACTACCAGCTTTTTTCTAGTTTCAAAAACATAATTGTACATAGTTTCAATTAAATAAAAGTTGTTTATTATAATAGTTTCTTTTCCATATAAATGAAGGTTTCTAGTGCTTGGATTTGGTATCAATCATGAGCATCCTTTAGAAAAAGGAAATATGTTTGCATGCCATATTCATTAAATGATTAGTAAATATTAGTAGGTATCAATATTGTATATCTGAAGTTGTTAAAATTAAAAAACCATAAAAAATTAACAAAATTATAACTTTATTTTAAGACATTAGTATTATTATACATTTTTAAAAATATGTAACATAATTTTTAATATGGAAATAGGCTTATCATATGAAACTTGTTTGTATAAAAGTTTTTTTAATTAATAAATATAATTAAATGGGAAAAATAGGCATCACTACATTGGAAGTATTTTCTGTATACTATTAAAAATATTCTAGAATATTTAATAAAAAATTAAATTCTACTTTTTTAAGTAATATTTATTGATAATTAGTCAAGTCTCACTAGCACAACTGGTTGAGGATGGACCTTGTCATCAATGTGACCCAGGATCAGACCTTGTCATCAATGTGACCCAGGATCAACCTTGTCATCAATGTGACACATGATCAAACTTCACGAGGGTGGTTGCGTCTTGTAATAGGGGGAGGAGACATGCTAGAAAAGGTCCAGTGTGGGGTGTGATCCCTGGGTGACTTTGACGGCTTAGATACCTTTAGGTCGCACCTCCTCAAGCTACATGCCAGACCTAAAAGATCACAAACAACTTGACAAAAAAAATTAATAATAATTAAATTAACATCCTAAAAACCCTATTCACTATCGTGTTAACCACAAAGTAAAATTTAACTAATATATAATGAACATTAATATATAATAACCATTAACCACACACGTTAAAATTAACCAAGGTAGAGAATCTCTATATGAAAATTTGCAAATTTCACTATAAAAATTGAAATTTTACGGATTTTAACATTCATTTGCAAATTTCACTATAAAAATTGAAATTTTACGGATTTTAACATTCATTGAGATTTTGTAGTCCACGTTAATAAAAGCATATTACCTTGAAAATTCATTTTTTAATTTATCAGGGTATGTTGCACATTAATAAAAATATAAGTATATTACCGAGAAATTTCACGTGCAATATTTGAATTCTTGCCATCTTTCTTTTTTCTAATTAAATATATCATGGTGCATTCCTTAATCATGCATAGATGATGGTGAGTTTCCTAGTCTTTTCCGTGGAAGGTTCGGCAATACAAGATGATGCTATGTTCGAGACTGGTTGGTAAGCATCATAGTGACGAATGGAGGGTACAAAATATTGAGAACAATGGGACATTTCTTTATGTGGAAATTGACTTGGATTGAACCATATTAGTACGTTTGAATCATGAAATCTATCTCTTACCATCCTGAACATCTGCATTTTTTTGGGTCCAAAAAGGAAAAAAATGTACTTTTACGGAGAACAAAGGAGTACATGCAACTATTGATAATGTCTTTATATCATGGAAATCTTTAAAGAACTAACAAAAATATTTTATAGAAAATTTTCCAATCAGAAGAAATAAAGTCGGGTTTGTTTACAATAAATACAAAACTATAAACTACTACAATAAGTAAAAAAAATTGTATAATCTTCAAAACTCCAAAAAACCATAAGTAATACAAAATTATAATTGGACACAACATATATAAGTAGATTCCACACAAGGAGCTCGACATAGCCACAAGTATAGTTGATGTCAAAGTTGTAGCTGTTTGGGATGACAGCCAGTGGGAATTTCAATTTTATATCTTCCAACTAGTGAGTCCTCTTGAAAATTTTCAAGGAAAATATAATTTTCAAGGAAAATATAATTTTCCTCTACTTGTGATCCTCTCTTCAAGAGGGATTCTTCCCTACTATTCAGTTCCCTATGAACATGATGGACAAATAAAGTATGTAAATGTTTCCTAACACCTAAATTCTATCCAACCAACACTATAGGAGAAGTGTCTCCATTTTTTTCTTATCATTCAGCCAACCAAACACAACCTTTGAGTCACTATATATATTAAGTGAAATTAAATCCATTAATGCAACAATATACATAAGGGCACAAACTGATATGACTTTTTCTCTTGTATTGGAGCTACTCCCTGCATTCACATCAAAATTGTATAAAAACACTGCCACGCATGGAGATATGGCGACCATAACCACAATAACCCAGTTGTTAAGCCCCATCAAATAAACCATTATACTCCATCACAAGATCATGTGTAAAAAGGATGAAGTGCATCTTGCTAGATGGAAAAGGGTGATGATGGTCATAAAAGAACTCAAGGATCTGAGGAAGAATCCAAAGGATGTTGAAGTGAGGGCCCTAAAATATCTTCTTGTTGTACACTTTCCAAATTTCCCATGCTATGAAGATTGGCGGAAATTTAAAAGGACCGATATTACGAACTCACCAACCAATATTAGTTTCTAGAAAGAAAATGGGTCTAAATTCTAGAAAACTTAGAGTGTGTACAACCCACTGCCATAAGGCTTTGTAGATGACACAAGAAAATGAAAGATATTCTACAGACTCTAATCCATGCATATAAAGGATACGAATGTTTGAAACTTTTAATCCATGATGAATCAAATTATCCCAAGTCAATATCTTTTTGTCTAAATCTAGCCACATCAAACACTTCAGTTTTGGCTAGATCGACCATTTCCAAATTAACTTCATTCACTATTTAACACCCAAAATATTTGCATGCTCATTAATAACATTGTAAGCCAACCTAGCCATGACTTGACTTGTGGCAACATTCCTAAGCCAAACTATCATGTCCCTCTTATTATTGAGAATGATCCCACTGTGTGACAATTTTGTAACACGACCATCCCATTCATAGGTCAGAGGGCCCCAAAGACCCAAGTCATGTAAGGTATACCATTTCCCATTTTTCCAATACCAGGCATCAAGCATATAAAAAAGACAGAGTTTGTAAATCACATAAAACACTTAGATGAGTGATTAGGTGGAAATATAGTTTGTAAAACGTCTCCCCCTCAGTGAAAGGGTTAGTTCCCACACATACATTATCTCCTCAATCAACTTTCCAAGCCATCCATATTTCTCCTCAATCAACTTTCCAAGCCATCCATCTTCTAATCTAAGGTATTGAGTCCAGCATACCTCTCCAAAATTTGGATCCCCCATCATAATTAAAATTCCTGACATAACAAATCCAATCAATAAAAGGTTGGTTTTTGAAATATTTATCTGCAATGTTTTTGCTCCAAGTTCCAACACTACTCATCACCCTGGAAAGAATATTCATGGCAAGGGCAATACCAAAATTGTGGAGGTTCTTAAAATCCCAACCTCCACAGCCTTTTTTCTTTAATAACGACCCCAAATTGACCATAACTTCTCCCTAAGTTTTTCCCATAGTTTCTTCATCTTAGATAAACATACACAATTGTTTAGACCAAAACTCATGTATATACATGACTATCCTTCATGAGATCCACATATAGAAAGAAAAATGTTAAACTTTCATAGCCAGAACTTCCCCTAAGCCTGTATTGTATGTTCTTGTTTCATTGTTACTATATGAGATGCACATTCAATAATATAAGGAACATGAATATTAAATAAATATGGGAATCATCATCAAGATATACATATGTATATCTCCCCTTGATATCATGCATCACTGATCTTTAAGACCTGATAATCATCTTCTGCACTTCACGAGGTTATGTACCTCTCATCACTTCTGCAGTCACTATGAGAAGTATTGTTTTAAGAACAATGTATTGCAACGTAGATCGTCTTCTTTTACTGTGAGTCTAAATCCTCCTCATTTATGTGAGAATACAGTTCTTTAAACACATATAACTTGTTTGGATTTATGTATCCTCTTGCTACAAATTTTCTAGTTTCATCATCCATAACCTTGCATTTGGTTGATGTAAACACAATTATATTTCATTTATCCGACATTTGACCTGAAATTATATTTCCTTTATCTGACATTTGACTCAATGTCAGATAAAACCACTAGCGACATCATCTCTATCTACATCTTTTATTATGAAGAAAAACATATTACAATATTGTATTGCCGCAAACTCATACTAGTACGCAAACACCCACCTGCAGAAGGCTACAACCTTCACTCGTTCTCTAGCAGCCACTAGAAGGAATCTCTAACCCCCTGATCTCGTTTATCAGCACCCACCGGAAGGGTGCTCCAACCCTCTGATCATATTCACCAACTATCACTAGAAGGAAGCTCTGACTTCGTCACTGAAGGCTCCAACCCTCAACACCTTTGTGGACCACGTTTCATAATATTTCATACCAGATCCACCTGATCCAAAACATCAAACTTGTAGGCCACTTTTCATCACATTTTCATACTAGATCCACTACCATTATTTAAGCCCAATAACATATATCAATACTGAAACCAATCACTACGTCAAATTACTTAATCATTGAACCAATCAAATCACTGAATTTATACCATTTCTTACAACTCAATCAAACCAAACCAAAATAGATATAAACCATCATATACATCAATATACCAAGACAATCATTATTACCCATCATAGAATCCAGTTTCTACTACTGCAAAACTCTGATCAATCATATACACTACTGTCATAAGTCATACTTGTGTATAAATCTAAAAATGCTAAACAACTAAGTATAAATCACTGTCAGACTGAATCTCATACTAAACCCATCAAAGATCATTTATCCAGATACAGATCATTACATAGTAGCATAATCTCTAATCAATATATCATTCCATAAATAATTCAACACAACCTGAATTGTTAAACATAAATTATCATGTGAGAAACATCACTGGTAGGCAACAAAAAACATAATAGAATTGATCAGATATCATTAACAACCATACTACAAATCCCTAGCATATCTGCGTGACTCATATAAATCATATCCCCGTATGTACGTGGTTATCATTCACCACAAGTGCGTATAGATATGTCCATACTGCAGAATATATACACGACTACCCAATAAAGGATCTGCGTATGTATGTGACTTCTCAGTATAAAGCCCGCATACAGATCTGTAATCACTGAGACATACCTTCCTTGCAACACAACATCTTTCAAACCCAAATAATGACATGTAAACTATTACAGACACACGTAATAATTTCTGTATTCAAGCTTCTGTGATCCATAATGAATTAAGCAAAGTCCCTGATGATGAACCACACTTGTTGGTTCGAAACATGCCGACCAAAAAATATTCTCTTATGTGATTTCTACCGAAATACTTTACTTAACACATCATAATCTTACCATCACAAATCTATCAAACCATAAAAAAATTATTCTATATGTGGTCATTTCATATCTATTAGATATGACCCATCTCCATTCTCCTTGGTGCACTTCTATTTCAGATCATGTCATTCATCAACAATCCATCATATGCACACATAAACACTTTGATTTCCATCTTCTTATATAGTATGATCCTCAACCAATACCTTAGGCCAATCCTTTAGTAATTTCAATGTTATTCTTTGATGAGATCAAATATCCGTTCTCATGCTCATTACTATGGGAAAATATTATGGTAAAGACCCCTGGTATTCATAATAGCACGGTGTGGACACTGTACACAACTTCTCTTCATCATACATGTGTATGTATGTGGCCTCTCTTCACAGGACCCGTGTATAGTTTCCTAAACTCTATTGTTATCATATTTACGTCTCTAAATTGATATTCCTTTTTCCATACCACCTGTAGTATCTATGTTACCCTCATGTTGATATCTTTATCAAGTAGGTTTCCATCAAGGACAACCTTTATCTATTCTCTGTGTCACACTGAATAATCATCATGTTGACATATTTATCAAGTAGGTTGCCATCAATGAAAACCCATTATTCATAATCCCAACATAGGTCGAACGGGTCCAATATTTGCATGTACAAATCGATGGTTTAGTCTCGAAAACATCAAAAACACAAAAAAGTTGTAAAACTCAAAATCAAAAAATGGTCCAAATATTTTACTGATAGCACCCCATTTCTCCCCCTCAGGAATCACGAGCTCTGGGTCTCCACGGAAATCCAACCCTGCATAAGGATAATCATCTACCATAATAAACTGCATGAGAAACAATTCAAAGAAAACTAATGTGAAGCTCATGGACGATGGACCTACATGGTGGGACATGAGATCTATCCACCTCCTCATTCATGGAACTCTTGCATCAATGGGATTGACTGAGATGTGTTGAAGCTGTAGTAATGGAATCCTCTCTAGAGAAAATGAGACCAGTATTTCTCCATAGCCAAAGTTATTTAGTCTCAAATATTTTTCTTCAGTCGGTTGTTCTTTCATGTTGACCAATACTCCCTCACTCCAGTTGAATATGGTTGGCTCTATGCATTCTAGAGCATACTACATATATGACCTATTAGCCACATGAAGTATAGAGCTACCTCCTAATATGGTGATAATGAACATGATTGTTCGTAGAGGCAATCATACCACATATTTTATGTTGATTTTCCCATCCTTGCTCGGTTAGGCTTGAGGTCTGCAATGAGTGGCGACATAATCCTTGATTTTTTCTCCTCCCCTTCTCATGCCTATGAAAGAGATAGGGGAACCTCATCTAGATAGACCTGTCAAGAAATATATGTCTTCTACATTTATTCAAGAAGATGTTATCCTAGATTGAATGTCTGCACTTGAACATCCCACGCACATACGAGATATTCAAGTAATTCCATCTACTCCCTCATTCCAAGAAGTTAAATGAATTTTAGCAATCCACAATTTCTTAGTTCCCAGATGGTAGCAGGATTATTTGATGTATTCATATATTATTCTTCATGTTCTCTTTCCTACAATATCAGTGAAATTTTGTAGTAATGAATTCCTAAAACATCACAAAGAGACTCATTAGGATCATTTTCATGCAAAAAACTTGACAAATTTTGGGAGAAACCAGTGGGACAAATTTGGGTTTTGCACCCAATGCAACCCCTAAGGGAGGACAGTGCATTGTAGCATTCCCTCCAGTGTTAAGTGTCCATGATCAATGAACCTTTTGACCTTCTGGGGGTGCGTTGATTGAGGGGTGAAATATTTATTCCCTAAGGCCTCCAAAAATCTAAAAAATGTGCATGAAACCGCAAAAATGCTACCATGAAAAGAAAGGGAAAGGTCTTAGCTCCTACCTAGAAGTAAAGGTGCCTAGAATGATCCTTTGTATTGACCACAATCAGTGGTAGAAGATCATGGGTAAAAATAACTCAGAGCTCCAATGTCAAATGGTGAATGTGAAATGGTAAAAATCAATTGTCATTTTAGATATTTATGGTCATTTCTCCATTATTTTATTCGTATTTAATGTTTTGACCTAGTTATAGTTCAATTTTATCATGTAATAGATGTTTTTAATATGTTTGATGTTTTTTTGAGAAGTTCAATAGTTGTTTAACATATTCTATTGTGTTTTAAATGGAATAAGATCATTTTGACTAAGAGTAAACTTTTATCACTTTTCTAGGCTCTATAAAATTATGAAAAAGGAACCCCCTTGGAGTTCTCTTTCAGCTCTTTTTAGAATATGAAAAGATTTTCGAGCACTTGTCTTTTTGAACTTGTTAAAGTAAATGAAAATATGTCTACTCAGTATAATTTTAACCCTTTTTTGGACTGATATAGACTACTTACAAAAAAGGAATACCTTAGTCAAACATGACTAAAAGGTTCTCCTGTGTATTTTTCTCTTCCTTTTTGGACTCAAGAGACTATCTACGAAAAGGAAACTTTGGATTTTTGTTTTTCGCCTCTTTTTCAAACTCTCTAAACACGAAAAATATGTCAATTTTTTACCTTTGCTAGAAACGTAAAAACACTAAACAACGATGGACTCAACACTCGTGACGGGACCAAACCACTCCTTCTTTGGTTTGGTTAAAAATTATCAGAGGGATTCATATAAAGGATGAACTTAAAAATCAAGAATTTGTTATCCTCCTCAATATTATAAAAAATAAATAGGCACTGACCAGTAATGGTTGGGGAAATTGGGAAAACAGGATACTCCACTTGTTAATGGTAGCAAGTCGCTCTAGAACAAGATACTCTTGCACTTCATCATTGTGGTTGATGGGTTGGGAAATATGCTTGTCTTTCGGTTTATCATACCTTTTCAAAACCTCTGTTTTGGTTTTGGCTTAATGCTGCCAACTCCATTTCAATGTTGCAGTTGTGTTCAAGAGTAGTCATTCATTTGATATATGCTACAATACTCTCAAACATTCATTCCATGTTTACCTTTCCTGATCCAGTTCCGTATCAACATCATTATGATCGATCTGTCTCAAATCATCATACTCGTTTCGTGTTGTTGATTGGGGATACATCAAATCCCTCCTGTGACGGGTCACTTCATGCTGAAATCAACTCATTATCTAAAATCCATTTGGTACCTTGGTGCTTTCATACATCAATGGTAAATTTCCTTTCTCTCGACGATAGGTTTACATCATTAGCCTTTGACTGAAAGATATCTTTTGGCGTTCGGCATCAAATCATTAATTCACACCATACATATTATACTAGAGTACCTTGAGAGCCATTAACATCATCGGTGGTTTCCCTCAAGTTTGTTAATGACTTACATCATTGGTTGGTAATCAAATGGTGTCTACAATGTTCCACTTCAACTCATTAATTCACATGGTTAGATTCATGGTCGTGTGAACGAGATAGAGGACCCGGATCTAGTTTCATCCATTCGAGTTGCGATTTCAGGAGTAATACAACATCACAATGTATGATGGCTATGATCATACAGACATTCATCTATCCATGGGTCCACCATCAATCATCCATGGATAGGTATTTTGGTCATTGTACATGTAATGTTAGCTTATATGTTGAGCATGGGTATGCCTCCCTTATCAAAGATATCATGATGTAAATGTATTGTAGCAAATGATGATCACGATGGTTGTTCTTGATCATGACTTGTCACAAGGTAAAGTACTTAAGTCATCAATTTAAATTTATGACTTTGCGCTTTAGGGGGAATCTGTTATAGGCCATTTTGTTGCATCTCGTCAATAGGCCTTCAAACGAGACCAATTCACATCCTTCAACATATTTTCATCATCCCTACACAAATCCCTAAGCATGACTATGCTAAATCCCTAAGTTTTTGCTTTTGACTACTGATTTTCCACATTTTTAAGGTCCAACGCTCCCTAGCCATTTAGGGACTAGTGTTGACTACCAGGTAGACCCTCTTACCTGCATTGATCACCAGTAGGTTGCTCAGTCTTGGGGGTGTTATGATTATAGCAATTTAGGAAAAATAAAATGAATCCCAAAGCTTCCTCTTCTAGAATCTTCCTGAAGTTGTTTTAACCATTTACCTTAGATAAGAGTCTCGAATAATATCCTATCCTAGCTTGAAGTTTTCACCTCTTATCCCTTGAACTCATCCTCTCATCTCAATTTGATGTCAGTCCTAGATTGGTAAATGGATAAGAATTCATGAAATACCTCCCTCATCTATATATTTACAACCATCCATGGGCAAGGGGTTGAATTTTGGAGATTGATTCTATGCTCATGTTGTTGCTTTGAGAGTCATTATTCCATGCATTAGGGTGACATAGCGGCATACTTTGTGTCAAGTAAAGGACACGTCAACTTGGGGAGCTCTACTAATTATAGATGTCGTATATATTTGTCTTGTCTTGTTTGATTGTGCAGGTTCTAATTATAGCGATCACAACTAGGATTGGAGCATAAAAGCTAGGGAAGGAGCGAAGCTTGTGACAAATTCCACATAGGCTTCATCCCATATTCCAATTACTCTAAGGAATACATTGTGCCCTTTTCTTTCTATTGTTCTAGGTCAGTCCACCAGGCCTAGGGAAGACACTCTTTTCCACAGTTGTAGATATCATATAGCACTTGGAAATATAGTTTTGAATAAGATGGAGGGCGAGTACTAGTTGTTAGTCAAAATTTTTACACTAGATTGGAAGGATGGAAGCATTATGAATATTTATCGAACTACCATTATGAGTAGGGTTGTACATTTTGTCTTCATGTTTTGTGGATGAAAATGTTAGAAACATGGGGCATTATATTGGTATGCCTAGCTAGTTCCTTTCTTTCTCAAGAAAATATTTTTAAGTAATTTTATGTGGCAATAAATGTGGTTGACTAGTTCTCCATAGTCATGATTTGGGTTGGTTTTGGATGTGTATTTTATGTCTAACAACAAGGGATCATTATGATTAGAGTCAAAGTTGTTACTAAGTTAGGCAGCATATGCATTCCTTGTTGAAGTACACTAATATAAGAAATCCTTAACTTTCACAAACTCAATTACACTACCCTAATCGAGTGCGTGCATACTACGTGCATTATCTAGCTATAGGAGGCCTTGGATATATGTAGATCGTCTATGTTTCCATTCATATATGTGTTATAAAATGTTGTTTAAAAAAAATACTATCTAAATAATTTTGGTAAAAGGCTTAAAGAATAGAGTTATATCAATACTCTTTTATAGGAGGTGTTTCTTTGATACTGCATCATGGAACGCTGTGAATGGGTGACACATGTATAGAGATTATATATATGGATTGAAAATAATATTTTGATTACATCAATGTTATTTCTATCCCACATCACTAGAGATGGTATTAGGCATGATTGCATGCAATTTAGACCATTTAGTGTCAAATACACTCAATATAAGAAAGAAAAAGGTTGGGAAACCAAATAATGAAATCACATATTTTAGTTCATTCATGGATTTTTGATAAAAATATATTGTTTCACAGAGATATACCACAAAGAAAATTAATTGTTCTGCAAACTTGTCACTAGTGGAGTGATCTATTAATCTGCTAATAAGCTTTTTAATGGCAGTTTTATCCATCACTTTATTATAAAAGGGCAAATTATCAAAGAGCAATCTAGTTCGTTCCTTCATAAGGAAAAATATCCATATTTTCATGAGCAGGATTAAGCAATGGGTTCAAGCCGGTATTCGAAGGCTTCCTCGATCTCTATATCTGCACTAATGAAAAAATCATAAGATCAATAACATTAGATCCTGAGAGCTGGTAGTGATTTATTTGGGTGTTCAGAACAGGCAAACCCTTGTATGGCTTCTTCCATTTCTCGATTGAAATGAGTACGACCAACAGTTGTTTCGAATGTATATATTAAGGATTTCTCCCATTCTACTTCTAAATGGATGTTAAGATCAGTTATTGTTATGGGAATAATGTCTTCAATTTTTTTATTGACAAACAAGGAAGTTATTAACTGAATATAGTCATGCATTATGAGATTATGAATGTAGTATTAGAATCTTGAGTGCCTACACAATCTATTTTCATGGTAACTTAGTAGGTGCAATGTGTTCCTTGCATTTGAAATAAATTAATTTGTAGTTACATGAACATGGAAATGACCATGGGAAACAATGTGGCAAAAGACGTATTAAACAATCCCTCTAAGTTTTATTCAATGTTTAATGGCAACCCAATACGTAGAAATGGAATTGGATTTATCGTTTAAAAATATGGTGACTGCAAGTATTTCCATATTTCTTAGAAATATCCATATACATTATGGATACTGGATACAAGTGATGGTATTCATTAGCCACGTGTATTTATAGGTATATTTTGGGCATTTTCCAGAGTTTCAAACATAATTATTGTAAAAAAGTGTTAAAAAAAAATTAGTATCAGAAGTTAGTAAATCCCTAAATGGGGAAATAAACAAACAATTACATAAGCATTATTAAAATATTCCTATTAATTTTTCCAATTAAACAAAAAAACTAAATTTTGAACTTATTTTAAAATAAATATCTCTTTATACTAAAATGATCTTATTAAATATTTATCTTTAAACCTTTATAAAAAGTTGTAGCTCTTCCATCATTAAAAAATGTTAAAATTAGGCTTCAACATTTGACAACTCAAAAACATTTAATTACGATGACACCCTGTGAACCTATATATAATATAAACTTATAAGAAGCAAGAACGTTAAGCATCTCAAATGTGAAAACATAATAAAATATGAAGAAGGATGTTTTAGTGTTTGCCTTCTATTTGAAGTTCCTATTTTTCCATTGAAATATAGCAAATTTTTAAATTATATAAATGTATACATAGAAGTAAAATATGTTGATGATGTTTTTAGGGGATAATTTTTTTTGAAATATTTGAAAAATATTATTTTATTTTAATACATAGGAGTAAAATATGTTGATTATGCCTTTAAATGATATTTTTGTTTTAACTTAATTGAAACATAAGATTTATTTTAATAAAATATGATGTTTTAAAATTGGAATTTCTTTTAAATGAAGACAAATAAAATGAAGAGGAACTAAGAAGTCAAAAGTTGATGATGTTCTTGAACTATAAAATATTTTTTAAATTATTTGAAAAAAATTATTTAATTATTTTAATTTAATGAAATGCAATTTATAATATAATATATTTTATATAATATATAGTATATATTTTAATGAATTAAAGATTTAATTAACTTATTTTTTAAATAAAATAATTGTAATGATATTTCTTGAAAGGGAAAGTAAATAAACCATGAATGAAATTGATGAGCTTCTAATATCGTTTTAGTGGTGGGCAGGGTAGGAATTTGGATTTCTCTTTACCCGTCATACAATTTTTTTTTGACGTTTTGGGTCCCTTATGCTTCCCCGTCAAGCAAACGTTAATACGTAAATTTTGCTCCTTTCAAGAGTGATGTTCTCATAATAAATTAACCCTTCACTAATAAAGTTTTGATTAAAAAATTACCATTCAATAAATAATTATGTTGAAAATTTTCATATATTTATCGTAAGGAAAAAATCGAAATTTGAAAAAACTCAATTGTGGAGGTTTCAATAAAAAGTGTTGAACATTTGAAATTTGCTCATTTAAAGTATATAATTAGTCCAAAATAAAACCGAAATTCAAGCATAAAGCCCTGTCTTTTTGGACAAACTTATAAAATTTTAATATATTAAATTTTTGATGCCGTGTCCTTTTGGCCTAGTTTATGTTTTTTTGTTATATTAAAAACGCATCAAAATAAACTATTCAATTTTAAAAATATAATATTATTGTAATATTCTTATGCATCTAATTTAATATACTATTGCATTATTCTTGTGCATCACGTTAATCAATCATGCTTGAGGAAATAAAAAGTAATATATTTTTATTATAATTAACTAATTTTTAAATTAAAAATAATATTAATTTTTAATATAATTAATTTATTAGTTATGTTTTCAAAACTTTCTATTGTAAAGATTTTATTATTTTAAAATCCTTTATTGTCTTGACATCTATATTATTAACCATTCAGCGAAAATAACAAATATATTTAAAAAAAATAAAATTGATTTTGCATCTGAAACAGGGTTAGAGATTTTGTACCTGCGTGTTTGCCCAAAAGCGCAGTGAATGCATCTGACAACTGCACATAGAGTAAGTAAACACGTACGAATAAGCGATCTCAAACTGTTGTTTCTTCAATGTACAGTTTCTTCCATGTTAATCTCAATTGGAAAAATAAGTAAACCTGTTTCTTCAATGATATCTTAGTTGGAAAAATCACACAATAATAGCATACCACAATTGTGTTTTATTTTCATTTACACAGTAACGCCTAAAAGATAAAACCCCAAAAAGTTGCCTGCAGATGAAAATAAGAAGAAGTAATTTTGCTCAAAAGAATAATTGAAACATAGATGAGAGCCACCAAAATATATTTAAAGAGGGTTTTCTTAGTTACCTCCTCAAGTCCTCTTTGCATCGAGAATCCTTCTTAATATTACCGTGAAAATTCTCAGCAAGAATTAAAGCATGAACAAGAGTCACCGAATAGTTAAAGGGGTTTCCCCAACCCCTCTTTCCATCTGGAATCGATTACAAAATCCCTCTCACTATAATTACAGTGGAAATTCTCAGTAAAAATTGGAGCCTGAACGACAGCCACCAAATATTTAGAATGGGGTTTTCTCGGTTACCTCTACATCAGGAATGAATCACAATCAATCACGAAGACCCTGGAAAAATCTAATTGCATGTTCAAAATTTTTTACAGAATTATGATATGAAAAGAATCATACATGAATGAAAATACCCCAGCCGTAAAGAATGGGAGTCCACATAAACCAATCTGAAATATGCGAAGTCCCTTAGTCTTTATGCGCATGAGGATTGCGCATATCCCCTTCGTCCTTCGCACTTCCCATGTCTCTTATGCGAAGAGCTCTTCAAGCGAAATTCGATGAGTGAAATGAGCTCTTCCTTCACTCATATATATACGTTTCCTTCCTCATGTTAAAGGGGTTGCTTATTCATGGCCGACCTTCCTTTATTACATGTAAAGCTCACGTATATCATACATGCCCCACATAATTCATGTCGGCTTTAGAATTTAGAATTTAGCATATTTTCAATTAAAAAAGCTTGCCCAAAAAATACCCTGCTGTATGAAAAATAAAGGGGCATAAGTTGTAACTATACCAACGCTGATTAGAATTTAGCATATTTTCAATTAAAAAAGCTTGCCCAAAAAATACCCTGCTATATGAAAAAACTTGCCGCGTTATATGAAAAAACTTGCCGCTTAAGAACGTTTGGTGCGTAAAAACGTTTTGGAAAAAGTTCCAAACGTCAAAAATCCGTCTTTAACTCTTCCGGGCACGTCACTCAAAACAGGGAATGACAAATTCCAGCCATCAAATACGTGCAAAAAGCCTTATGACGGGCAAAATGCCCGTCAAATTCCATCCCTGCATACAATCTTGGTTTTTTATTGGCTTGATTATTGTTGTGTTGTTAGTTGTTATCATGTGTAGGCCATATCAATAACAAATTGTTTATAGCCATTTTGAAAATTGATATCTCTATTTAAATATACAAACAAATAACAAAAATTTAATTTGGTAAGATATCCATATTGATAAAGTAAATATATTATAAATCTCTCCAATATAAATCTATTAATCTTTAACCATAGGAAGAAAATATATTAACATATAATGATTATCAATTTCACTTTTATTCTAATAAATTTCCATTATTATTTTTACATATCATCACTTGTCCGATATTATTTTTACATATTATCACTCTCTTTCGCATCCTCCATCATACATCTCTTAATTGAGATAATTTTTCCATAGTTTCTTTATGTACTTAAAAAAACATGATTTCCCTACTCCATCTCCTTTCTGGATTTCCTTCGCACACTTCAAAATATCCCAGTTAAAATTGTAACTCCGTCATTTAAGATATTTACAAGCCTCTAATACATTGTAAATTCCTTCAAATAAAGGCACTTGGGTAAGAGTGAAATCATGATCATCCTTACGGATAAGGGTATTTGCGATTATTGCATAGTTAAAGTTATTAAGTTAGGGTAATCTAATGGGCATATATCACGTTAATTTAAGATCCCCCGTTCCATAAGTTTGTTGAAAACGTCTTTATCATTTGAATTTATTTAACTTCGTTATTTATATAAAAGTATTTAAAAATAATAACTTAAATACAAAATAACCTGGTTAATAAGTTTGTTGGAAAGGTCTTTATCATTTGAAGTTATTTAACTATGTAA
>APFE031440118.1:1727-17534 GCA_000404065.3 Pinus taeda
CATTGGATCCCAAAACCGGGACTACCAGCTTGATTTTTCATTATGTTCCTTTCAATGTTACAATACATATTTATACATGCTGAAGCATCCAATATCGTGGACCGAAAACCATCGCGTCCAAAACCATGGACTGAAAACCATCACATCCAAAAAACATGTGCGAAAATCATGCACGAAACCATAGGTTGGTCCGCCCAACCTAACATAGGGTCCAAAACCAAACTTTTCCGGGCCGCTGCCCTGGACCCCATAAAGTGGGGTTACGGGTACCCCTCAAACCCCCTATTAACTATGTGGAAAGAATATAACACAACCCAACAATAGTGTCTCTTCTTCTCAACCCTGAGCAACCCCTTGATTCATCACAATTTGAACATAGATAGATAAAAAAAAAATCATTTCTCACCTCTAGGAACCAAATTCTTTCAAAGGATTTCAGTTTCTACCTAATGTAGCAAATATAGAACTATTTTTCTGAAAACTAGGAACTATTTGGCAAAGTATTTTTCAAGAAAATTTATATTAAATACAAAGTTTAAATTGAGCTTTAAAGTATTAGGATGCCTAAAAACATTAACCATGAGCATAAAATAAATTACATGAATTTTTGTAATAGATAGGATCAAAAGGCTGACTGTGTGGAAGTGCAGCATCAGCGCTATGCAACCTCCTAATTAAGAGAAAACACAATAGAGAATCATATCGAATCGATGGTTGATATAGCTTTGGTAACTGCCTGGATTGCTCGATGACTTATGCACATGTGAAATGGCCTGTACATAATCAAATTCCCTTTAGAAACTTCCTTTCATTATGTAAAGCTTCCATCTCTCAAAATTCCACCTACAACTAAAAGGGAAACGTCTGTAAGGAAATGTAGCACAACTTGTTCTTCATCGTATTAATCAATGATGAGATCTATGAAAAAAAATAAAAATCATGTTGATGATACTGACAATGTTGCAAACCCCTTTCAAGTCCTTATTCACCAAAAAATGACAAAACTCCGACCTTACATCAAAACCCTAATGTCTTGTCAAAAAGTGCATAATCGTTGTGTGAGTTGCTTCTTTTGAAAAGTTACTTGAGAATTATGACTAAATGTTCATCTAGAAGGACTTCATGGAAAATATGACCTCTCAATCTCTTTATTCAACCCCATTCAACAAGAATACTTGGGAAAAAAACCAAGAACACCAAAACTGCTTCGTTTTACCTGTTACAATAGTCAGACTTTGGGTGCTTCAACGAACAAATCAAGCTTACCTCTTTCCTTCTCTTGAATTTCATGCAACTATTGCTTGTTAGCCCTTAACTCCTTCCTAAAAGTGAGGTTTGGTCTGCAGATGTTTTTTAGCTTCCTATGCAAAGGAAGAGTCATTTGCAACATATACTTGGCATTTCCCATTGTTGGCTCACACATTTTCAAATGATCATAAATATTTTTCCTGGCCCTTTCATCCTGCTCCTTAAGTTTAGAAATTTCATTGTGGGCTTTCTTCAACTGCCTCCTCAACCTGTTAAAAGTATACTTCCCATCATTTTTCTCGGTTTTATTTTCTTCTTGTACTAACCTTTATTCTTGTATATGTAATTTTCTAGATGAGGACCTAGTGACTCTAGTTGATGGAGCTTCTACCTCTTAAATATATTCTACCAATATCTTCTCCTTTCCTTTAGAATTGGTGACATATGGAGCTTCCTTTTCTATTTATTCAATTTCACTAGTCTTAGGTACCCTTTCTAAAACAATCTTCTTCAATTCTCTATTGACATGTTGTAATTGGGAAATAATCATGTCTTCCTTCTTCAGTTGCACTTGTAGTTCTGCAATATCCTTTTCATTATCATCAAGACCATCATCCTCTGTTATGGTTTCTAAATCTTCAAATGATTTCTCAAGTGTTTTTTCCAAGGGCATCTTCTTTACAGTGGCTCTAGTGATTGGATTCTTGGAAACCTCCACTACTTCAGTAGAAAATTGCAACTTTTTACCTTTCCTCTTTTCTGATGGATCTACAACAATTGATGGTCCTTTCACAGAACTTTTGGTTGGTGATTGTATGTCTCTTTTCATAGATGATGGTGTGTCCTTATTACTGCAAGAGCTAGTTGGTAAGTCAACTATCAAATTTTATGAGGCTAGAAATGCTTGCCATGTTTGATTCCTCTTATTCAATTTCTCAACCACCAACAAATTGGTCAAGAGAAGGGGGAAATAATGGCTTCCACTTGGCTTTGCTTACCTTGCACTTTGTCTTCCACCTTGCTAAGAATTTTGAACAACTAGAAGGGTAGATTCAAAGGGCTCTTCCTTGTGAAATGCGTCAAAAGCATGAAATGGTACTAATAGATCTTCCCAAACATCTCCTCACAAGTCAAGTATCTATGGATTACCTTCAACATTTTATTGTAGGGTTCAAGAAAGTATTATCTTGGTACAATGGCTCCATACCCCTTGTTTTTGTACTTTGGTTTCAATAAATCTTTGCAGTTAGTTATGTCAAGAGGCATGTCCTTGAACCACTACTCTCCTTGAAGAGGACTCTATGTTACCGCTGAGATTGTGACATCTGACACTAGAAAAGTGAGCTCTCCAATCTTAGCCTCTGGCCTAGTGAAATCCAAAGCAAACTCCTTAGTGAGTTATACAATGTATCCCTGGATCTTCTCACAAAATGTAATGCAACCAACTTGTTCAAATGGAATTCTGATTGTTGGGATTGAATTGATCAAGGTGAGGTCTTAGGGTTCAAATATGACAATGTCTCCTCCATTATGCTTCTTTCTATCTGGAGTTGTCATGATTTCCATAACAGAGATGAACTCTAGGGTTTCTTGAATGTAATCCCAGTGTATATCAATTGGGTACAGCTAATAGGGTAGCAATGATGAAATGGACCTTTATATTAGGGTTTTATGGAATTTCAGAATGAAAAATTTGCGTGGAAGACTAAGACAATGTAAAAATTATCTCTTATTCCCAAAATAGCAGCTGAAATGTTGCTTGGTCACAATGACAAAATTTAAAAACATAGTCGCAACGCAAAAGCATAGCACTAAATTGCAACACATGGGAAAATACAATTCCTGATCTTTGAGGGATACAACAGCTAAATACAAGGCTTCAAACCATTTGAAAGAAATGTAAATATCTAATGTCAAAGTGTAAACAATCTTGTGGGTGTTTGATGGGGGCTCATAGCATGAAAACGCAGCACTGAGGGAAAGCACAATGTATTCTACAGGAAATGCAACGAGCTTAAATTTTGAGGTTTACAAAGTCTCTAATGTGTTTTTATCAACAAATAGGAGAAATTTCAACAACATGCAAGACAAAGGCTTCAAGAAAATTAAGAATTGGTACCTGGAATAAGTAATTGACCACTAACTTGGAAAACACAACAACTTTCTATGAGTGCAACACCTATCTATGAGTATGACGCCTCCCCTGCCATCTTTTCCCAGCGAACCTTAAGTGGTGCCAAGCAAGCTCTTGATGGAAAAAATAATGGCTTTGTGGTATTTTTGGAGTTTAACCGAGAATTTGAACTCCAAATGTGGCTAAATGAAAATTTCAAGGGTGATGGTTACAATCTTGAGAATTAATCATAAAAGCACACCAATTGTCAGAAGCACAACGTAATTATCCTAACCATTGTACCAATGTGATGTCATGTAAAAATGTGATTTGACATTCTAACTAACCAAAATGACCCTACAAATCTTTTCCAATGACATTAAGACAAGACACGATAATGTCACTCATGATTTTTTTGTAAGACATGACCCTAGACTTACTTAACTCGACTTCTTAGAAAATTAATGACCATTTTCATAACCCTTCACACACTCTTGACATAATGACATTCAGTAATGAAATTTTATTCTAAACTAAGACCCATAACTTGATCTCTACAAGATCATAGCAAAATATTTACACATTTTCCAAAATGATTTGAAAGAAAAAACTTGTTTTCTAACTACTAATATAGGACACTGATAATTTCCTTCGAGGAGTTTCCATGGATTATTGTTTTGTACTATTAAAGTTTTGGTTATATGTGTGGAATTGTCCCTTTCACCATTTCACATGTAGTATTATTCAGTTGATTTACATCCATATATGTGTGTGTGTGTGTGTGTGTGTGTGTGTGTGTATGTGTATGTATATGTATATAAGTGCTTCTGGACTTTTCTACTTCTAAGTGGGAAGTTATTTCTTGTTGCCACCTATATTAATTTGGCATAACTCAAATCTACAGTTTGGATCAATTGGTATTGAATTAATAGTTGAGATGGTTGTAGGTTTTCACCATGAGGTTAATGACCTTATTTGTTCCATATTCATTTTCCAATTGACCTCCTCTACACATGCCACTATGCGCCTAGAGTTTCATTTTCAGTTTCCAATGGCACATCCATAATTTTTAATGGTGTAATTCAATAGGTGTTCTCCAAACACCATCAGTCGACATGATTTCCACCATTGTAATTCAAATTTTATTAATTCTATATTCTAGCAAGTGAGAATGGTTTTCATTGGTATCATGTCAATGCTCTTGCCAAAGGTATGGTCTCTTTAAATTTATTCCTATAGTGTCTGTGATTTCCATTTTTTCGTTGATGCATCTGTTGTCAAAATTCACCATTCATAATTATGTGTAATATTGGTTTTCTTTTTACTTTTTTATAGGTTGTAGAAAGCCTTTCCTAAATCCATTGTTGTAAACCCTTTGTGCACTCACAATTCTTGGAGGAAATACAACCGCTCCTTTTCTGTATAGTTCATGGATTTAATAAGTAAGCTCTTTAGTTTTTTTTTTTGTCATATTTTTATAAAGCACCCACATATAAATTCTATATCCTCTACCCTTCCATTTCTTATGTTTTAGACTATTTCAATTAGGGTCATGTTGACGATGCTGGACCCGCCAGCATTCAGGGAACACCCTGGTATGAAGTCCCAACTAGACCACACACCATTTCGTGTCGGAGTCCCATCTAGTATGCTGGCTTGGTTGCAATTATCTTAAATGTCTGCCTCAACTCTTGCTTGTCAGCTCAAGAGAGTGGTATGCTTTGTCTTCGAGTAGTGAGGTTTGAGTGTTTGGTGATTGATAGTGTTACTTGTGTCAAGGTTATTTCACTGGAGAGAGGAAGGGTGGGAGTGAGTCCCAAGTCAGATGGGAGGAAACCCAACTATGTTAAGAACACACAACACAACAGGACATGCAAAGCTTCCAGAGGAGGAATCCACATAGATGTGATAGTCACAACACACAAGGGAAGATAGCACATACAAACTCAGGGGAAATCTACGCGAGTGTGATGGTCATTATAGCAAGCTTACGTGAAAGGTTCTGTCTTATGTCTGGGAGGTGACCAACATGGGAAGGACAATGTTAACAACATATACAACACATTTTCTTTCATATATATGTATTATAACGGTTGAATGAATCCAAGTGTTAAAAACAGGTTAAAGAAACATGCATTACAAGTTTTCAAGACAAATCTTGCAAACAGTTACAACAAATGTGTGAAAATATGTTGGCCTATTAGCAGGCTTCCAAATTAAGAGAAAGTTCCAAGACATCACCATACATCACTAACCTTGTGGGAAGGGTGTGGAGCCACTACTTACTCCTCAAAGAAAAGATTATAGACTCTCAAGGCTATGTGGGAGGAGCCAAGGTGAAAATTCCTTTGCATGTGCAAATGAGGGGGTATTTATAGCCAAGGGTGAGACTGACCCTTGTGGCTATTTAACTTCCCTCATGACTATTTGACTTCCATGACCTTTCAACTTTACATGACTCTTCATATGACAAGTGGGTCTCTTGGACTTCCATGTTGCATTACATTGATTGATAGTATGACCCACAATAGAGATGTGGATGACATGACTCATGACACGACTCAACATGGCAGTGTTGGTACATTCATGTTGTTGTTGGTGTGCATGTCAGGCTGTAGTGTTGATGGGTGATGCATGTCCTCATGTTGTGTCACATATTCACCTCCGCATGGCGAGGCACACTGAGTCTTCGATGGTCATTGGGTTCGCTTGATGTTGCATTCCCACGTTGCTCCTTGCTTGTATGTTGGCATTCTTGACAAGCTCATTCGTTCGTGAAAAGTGCATTTTCATATATCTCTACATCCATGAACACATTTTCACATGTTCCTCCGTTCGTCCATCAGTGAACAAATATTTTCATGATCTTCTGTTTGTGAGAACATCTCTTTGCATGCATTGTTTGTTCGTTCGTTCACGAACATGTCTTTCTACATGTACTCCCTTTGTTCATCCAATCCATCGTCGTGCCATGTTTGTTTTTGTACCTATATCTGCAGTCACTCATGACAAGGTGACATCAAATCCATAAACCTCCTAGACTACCATGATGCATGATCATTTCGGATGTAGGCGACTAGGAGAGAAGACAAGGTTGTGAAACTGCACAAGCTGGAAATATTCAAGTTGGGATGGAGGCTCCAGGTACTACTAGTGAAAATTGCGCAGAATTCATTAGGAAATGGCGATAGGAAATCTATATCGATAGTGGCTATCTGTAGGGTCTAGCTCAGATGGAGGACAAATCTACAAAATTTTTGGGAGGAGCAGTCCCGACTACGGGAAGGCTGGGCAGACAAAATCTGTGCAATTTTTGGAAGGAGCGGGTAGTGGGAGCCTAGCAACCAAACCTGCATAATTCGTAGAGGGAACTTACAACTGGTTGTTAGGACCTTGGCAGAAAAAACTGCGTAATTCCTGGAGGGAACCACCAGTTGGCTGCTTGGAGCTTGGAAGCAAAAACTGTGCAATTCCTAGAGGGAACTAGAAAGAAGCCGTTGGAAGCTGCTGGCGAGAAAAATTGCATTGATGTTGGGAGGTTGGCCTGTTGATCACCTCTGATGGTTTCTGAGATGAGAAGACTACTAGGTAGCAGAGGGCTTTCTCATGAAATCTGCGCAGTTTTTTGGGTGAGTACCTGGTTGGCTAACTAGTGGGCTGGTTGGAAAAATTGTGTAATTTTCTGAGGGCGATAGGGACGAGCACTAGGTGTCTATCCAGCCTGCCTATGCAATTTTCTTAGTTAGCGAAGTGGGCATGGTCTGCAACCTCTGCATAATTTTTGAGGGGAGTCAGTCCCGGGGTCACTGTCGAGTCAAAATCTTTGGTTGACCAATAGAAAGGTTGATTGATCAGCTTGCGGGCATCGCAGCTTGAAATGTCTTACTTGGTGCTTTTGTGTTGCTCTGGGTGACAGTTGATCGATTCGACGGTGGGAGGAAGGTCCAGTTGGAAGAAGGCAATCTGGTCATTAGAACTTTAGTAAAAGGACTAAGTGTGTGAGTGAGTGAAAAGGTGCATACATGAATGCATGAACATACACTTACATGACCTGATGAGAAGATGACTCAAACCATCCAAACACTCATGCTCAACATGAATGACCAACGTTGCAAGTCGATGAGCACAACGCTTATGATTTGTCATTGGAATAATGCGATGATGCTTGTGCGACAATGTATACAACTCTGTGTGTGAGCACGACAGATGTTTACATAGCGAATACAACATGTACACATGAAGTGAAGACTTTGTGTATGACCAGAACATGTCACAAGCATGACATTGTTACCAATATGCAAAATTTGACTACTGAATGATCAAGCAAGGTGGGTGCAAAGGCTCACACAAACTCATGGGGTGAACCCGGGTGTCTGCAAACATTAAGTAAAACTCTCAAAGGAAGCTCTGAAATTGGATGCGAGCCAAAATTTTGGATAGTGTTGTAGCCACTACAACAGGTTACAGGAAGGGTTTCATTCCTTCCAGAACTCTAGATTTTCTCTATTATTTGACAAGGTATTTTTTTTGTATTCTTTTCACAATAGAATCCTTTTATGGTTATTTTTGGGTTTTCCTCAACCACTTGAGAAATGTTGAGACCCTAGTACCAAATATTTAGTTTCTCCTTTGATCTCATTTTATTTTCTGTAGAGGGTTCAAATTTATTATTTTAATTCACCATAATTGGGATCTTACCCTCCATCTTTCCTTCTACTCTTTGAAAGAGTTTCTAGAGTATTTCAAAATTATTCTCATTATACTTAGACAGTGGTTTTATTTTAGTTCTATGGTCATGTCGATTCCCTAAAATTTCTTCGTTAATTTTCTTTTATTTTGATACTATTTCTCATTTTCTTTCATTCCTTACTCAATAATTTATAGATTTTACAGTCATATAGCCTACACATTTTATTTTTTTTACAGACTTAGCATAGCCAATTTTTTTCTCTTTTCGGAAGAGGATTTCAAAAGCAACATGAAGAAAAACATAAAGAGGTAATTCTCCTTCTCCTTGAACATGATTTTTAGTTTGCTCCCACTTCTTTTAAAATATGAAGATTACATCCTATCGATTAACAATTACATTTATTGTATTTTGTGTAGGTACTATCTGCCTGGTTTCCTTCAACGTGTATTACTCTCATAACGTTCCTGTAATTGGAATTTTCTAAGCTTTAGTTTTAATAATCAAATAATGCCTTTCACCAGGTTGGAGAATCCTTCAAACCCTCTGGCTCTATTTGCAAAATGGGCAAGAATTTTGTGTGAAGACAATGTTCAGACTATTCCTCTGTTATTTTTTTTTGTTTCTAACAATTGTAAAGCATATAACCTTCCTGGACTGAGCAAGTTTTTGTTTGATTATAGACTTTAATTTTGTTCAATAATTTATATTGTTTGATAAAACATCTAAATTATAAATGAACATAATTCTCAAATTGTTGTTACTCTATTATTATTTCTAACATTTGTTCCAAATATTACAAGACTCACATAGTTCTACTAGAAATGGAGACTTTTTATTTAATGTAGGCTTTAGCCTATTCAGTGTTCAACATTTTTTATTGACATAATTTCTATATTATGCAATATCATTGCGAGGATTTACATAACCCTTTTCTTTATAGCCTGTGTGTATTATCGTTTTGTAAACTTGTTTAAATATTCTCCATAAGCAATGTTAATGTATAGTATCTCTTTTATTTTTCTCATAACCTCCACAGTAAAATATTTTATGAACGTTTCTCCAAGTCTTGTTTCTTTCCTATGGTAATTTTGTCTATTAAATACTTTGTAATGGCCATAGTAATACAGATGCATATGTAGCTAAGCAAATTCTCTTTTTTTTCATTTGTACCTATATACAAGATTATGAAAGTTTACAAGGATGTGTAACCTTGGTTTCTGTTGTATTTTATTTTAAAACTTCCACTATTGTACATACCTAAAATTGATACAATAAAGGTTCCTATTACACATATATAGGTTTACATTTTTCCATGTATACAAATATAGTGAAATTCGTCTAAATATTTCCTAAATAACATAAGAAATATGTTCTCTCTTAGTTACTAGAAATTTCTTGTATCTTCCTATATCGTTGGTTTGGGGTTGCAAATATTATAGCCTTTCGATGTGTATCATTAATTTGTCCTCATATTCCTACATGTCACAATTAAGTGAGAGTACTAATTATGTTCTTCGTTTCGAGCTCAAGGATATATGTTTGTAAATAAAAATACTTTCTTTTTATCATAGAACTGCCTTGAAAAATTAGTCACGTATAAACATAGAAATAATATATTTACAGTTCTTATCAATTGAATAATTCCTATTTTGTCTCTAATTCTGACTAAAAATAGTTATAGAACAATAAAGGAACATAAAAAAAATTCTCATTTTTAACACAGAAGATTAATAGAGTTAAAAACATTGACTTGACCATTTTTTCTTGGAAATTAAGAATTATGTATTGGGCTCCTCTCAACCATGACATAGTAATAAACTTGTCCCCCTAAGAAACTAGGTCTGCAATACTCTTATATTTTTTTAATTCTTTCTTCTCTTCAATCTCTCTAATTCTTTTCTCAGAATAAAGATAAAAAAGCAAGTAAAAACAATAGATATTATCCACCTACCACTCCTTTGATGGTTAATCAATGCATCCACCTCACCAACAAGTGGAAGGTAGTTATATTCTCATTTATGAGTTCCTATTTCCCACTCCTGAGGATAACTCTCTGCCTTCTAGGAAACATTTAATTAGCCAATATCATAGTTTCTTAATTAAATCTAATCACTCAGATTATATGCCTAAGAATTATTGATCGATAATAATAATAACATTTCCATAATTATATTGTAGCCTTTTTTTCTCTTTCATCCATTTGTATTGAGCCCTTAATTTCCCATATTTTTTTATTCTCAAAATAAAACATAACTACAACTTTGAAACCAAATATCATCAATATTAAATTACTAATAATTAAAATGTTCATCTATCTTTCAATGTAGGATACTTAATCAAAATAAACCTATGCACATTTAATTATAATCAAATCATTAAGCTAAGGGATATCACAATTTCCCTTTCAGCAAGTTATTTCATATGATTACAATTTTCTTGTAGCATAGATTAGTCAACTTTGTCTCTGAATATATAACTTTCATTTTAGTGTTTGTGTTTAGGGTGAAAGAACCCTAGGGCTTTGGGTTAGAACCCCAATAGAGTAGAAGAAAACTACAACAAGAAATACTCAAATAGCTCAGGAAAGATGCTTATATTATCAAACTACGTAAGAGTGACCATACCTGGATTTCCTTCGTTCGAGTAGGTACTGCAGGGTTCAGACCCTTTGCAACTCCTGATGTTCTTCAAACTTGAGAATCATTCAATTCGAACATACATAGTAGTATAGAAGTAAATCATATTCACGAAATTGAATTTATATCATATAAACAAATGATTGATCATACATCAAAACAACATTCATATATGAATTAAAACATAATTTGATGTATAGACATAGTTAATTTAGGAAACAAGATAACATTTCTTTTATTACAGTAAGCTATAAATTACATGGAGAGAATCCACCTGAGTCTTTCTCTAGATCCAAGTGGAATCAACCACTGGATTCATCCTATCCTAGCCTTCAACAATCTTCTTCCATCACCAAAACCATGATATCTCAAGAAAAAGGAAGGATATCTATAATCAAGGAAACAAGGGTTTCCTGAAGCTTGGGGAAGTGCATGAGGCACAAGGATTCGTAAGACTCAGTCATGGATAATCTCAGTATAATAAATATATATCTTCTCCTCTCCTTAAGGCCTTCCCATAGAGGTTTATTTATGCCTCTCCCAATTAGTTTTTTAGTTGGTAAATAGTTGGGCCACAGCGACTAGGAGGCAATCAATAGGTAAAACTTGTGAACTCTACCCAAAATTAAGGAAATTTAATTTTTTAAGTGTTTTAATACATATACGTAGCTTGTGAATTGACTGAACCACATGTACACTCTTTTAGCTCAGGGAAAAGTAGCGCAAATGGAATAAAACACTATTTTTTATATATTTGGACCAAGTATGGAAGGAGGGGTTTCCCTAGGCCATAAACAAAGCATCATATATACCAAGAGTGGTAAATGGTGCTATAACAAATTTCCCCTAATATATGAGGTCAAAAGGGGTACATGATGGTTGAAATGTATTAAGTTTATGGAAAGCATCATGCCGATATTGAGAAGGACGTCACTAGAATTCAGCCTGCCAAGCCATCAAAAGAGATCAAAAAGAAATTGTTGTCTGAGGTGGGCATACCCATGCTCAGAGAAAGTAAAGAATGTGTGCATATCAAGTACAAGCAGATCCAATATGTATAGTAGTATAAAGGAACTAAAAGTACATAATGGATCATCTAAAAGTGATCGAAAAAGTACATGTCTGAATATCACATATGAGAAGACAATCAATGATGCTAAAGGATGAAGTTGATCACTGATGTCAAAAATTGATCCCAATAGTACCAAATGAGCATGATGGAATAAAATGATACTACTTTGCAACTCATATGTCAGCATATAAGATGTCTCTGTGAAGAAATGCAACATATAAGGTGGATGGTAGCAACTAGCAGCGACAGGAGCAACTTGACAAGTGAACCAAAACATGTTGATGCAACCCGAGGTCTTCATTGACCACCGCAGTACATTTCTACACAATGGGAATGAATGATCTGAGGTTGACCATGTGAAAAATCATTTGATTATCGGTCATTGATGTATACCATTAACAAACGTGAGACTACTCACCGATAATGATAATGAGAGTCAAGGTACCCAGTGCAATCTAACAAGTGTGAATGAATGAGTTGAAGTTGAAAACTTGAAAGAATCTATCAATCAGTAGACAATGATGGTTTCCCATAGTCGATTGCGAAGGAATTTTCCACTGATGACTGCGAACCCCAAGGTACTGCCAAATGGACTCTAGATCTTTTTCCCAGAGCAAATGAGTTGTAGTCGACATGAAAAGATTTGCTAGAAGGAAGGCATTAAGGCATCCTTCATCAATCCAGCGTGAGTGTAACCCGTAGGCCAATAATGCGGAAGGAATCAGATGAAAAATATGTAGTAACCCAACCAAAGCATGTTTCCGGCGTACACAAGATGTAGCTAGTGCACCATAGAAACCCTCTAAACCAACCAATAATGAAAGCTGACATAGAGGCGACGAATCCACCAATAGGGTCAAATGGAAATCAAGGCACTGCACGAATCCCAATGTGTGATAATGAAAGCTAATGTCGAACACAAGGAAAACCACTCAGTCAAAGACCCATGATATTGATCGATGCTGAGCACAAGGTGACCTATAAATAATGAAAATAGGGCCAAGGTGTAGCTCTAGATCATCCCTCAAAGTAATTTGTTGTAGTCGATAAGGACAAGATCAGCTAGTAAGAAGTCAATGGAGACCTTCTCAAACCAACATGAGCAAAGGACCAATATAACTGATGTGATGACAAACAAGACACTAACAACCATGGATGGCCGAACGAAAAATAGGTCAAGAGACACCACAGAGAGGCCGACTCAGGTTTACTTCCCTTCAATAAAAGCACGATTCAATGATGACTATATGGCAGCATATGATAACTCTGTATAAGTTTGTCATGCAAGAGGCATAAGAAAACTCTCCATATGATTGGAAGAGGTAAAAAATCGGATGAGTACTGACTCAGTAAGAAGGTTAAGGTGCTCTTAAGTCAAACTAAATCCCGCCCCAATGGAGGAGAGACTTTCTTTTGAGTGCTTTGTTCAAAGGCGACACGATTGACTCTAGCTGCCAACAAAATATGGAAATGTCGTCCCGTTCCCACTCTTTTTGGAATATATAATGTTTTTTTTGTCTTTTTCTTTGAGCTAGAAAAATAATAAAAGAATGCTATAATACAGTGGAAATAATGAGTCTTAGAGAAACAGATGATCTAGTTCCCGGGAGGGGAACATTCCTATGCTCAATGGAGGGAGGTGAAACTAGTCAAGGGCACTCAAAGGGATGCACTTTCCATAGGTAAAAGGATGCATCAAGTTGTAGAATCTAAGTGATTTTATGGTTGACTTTGTAGAAGACATGGTCAAATAAGTGGCTTAAACACGAGTCCAAGTGAAGATGGCTTGAGGCCAAATGGTGCAAATAGTCAAAATGCAATGCAGCATTACAACTCAACACAAAGGAGCCTCTAGGGTATAAGGCCAAAAATTAGCGCGGAAGAAAGGAGAATGTGTCTTCAACACATCAGTCATGGCGAGACTAAATAGGACCCTCGAGCCTACTCAGTATAGCAGCATGGGAAATCAATGTCAGCGATGATCTAACTAATATGCCCATGTAAAGGATGGCTCTACCATCACATCATGATTTAAAACAAATCGGCTAGTGAAAATGGTTTGCTGACCAAGATACGATGGGGTCCATCCTACGGCTAATGTATCACTGAATGGAGGCTAGTATGCAAGATGCAGCGGAAAATCGTTTTCCCTAACCTAAATGCCAGCGAGAGAAGGATACCTACCATGATGTGTCAATGGTCATGGGACCGAAACAACATCTTGAAGAAGTCTCCAAAATTCCTTGTAAAAACAACCCACTCTCGACAATCCAAGCCCACAGGTCAAAAAATCCATGAGATAAAAATCAATTTTTGAAAAAATATTTTGCAATTTCAAAGTTATATAATGAATTTTAACTCACAATTTTTTCATTTCTGTTTGGAGCAAAGAGCTGTGAAGAAAAACTAAGCAAGCTTTCCTCTAAATAATTGGACTGTTTGAATCACCCTAAAGTCTCCAAGTAATCCTCAAATCCTACTTGTAATGCTTTATGATAGTGTTTAAAACTTTTTTCAAAGTTTTGACCATGGGAAATTATGCCCAAAAATTCAACTCTATGTACACATGGGTTGGATGTGAGTAATCCGCATATACGATAGCCCTACACGTGACTGTATGTAAAGGGAACCCACGTGTATGCGAGTTAAAGTCTTAACATATAAATTAGTGGTTGAAACTTCAATTTTTTTGAGGATGACTATCACTTGGAGGGAAAGAGAGCATACTGCCATATATAATGAGGTAATGAATGATAAAAATGCATTGGATGCTCTGAGAGGCTGTGGCTTACTCAAATTATTCAAAATGCCCAATATGAAAGCCAATACGTGCTTGCTAGAACATCCACTGCTGGAGTGGAGAGGACGACACTTTCATGATCGACCAGATGCCTCTACGGATTGAGGTCAAAGATATCTATTTCATTACCAGTCTCTCCTGAAGAGGGGAGGTCGTGCACCCAACAGGCATGACCAGAGGTAGTATTTCAGTGGAAGACTATCCATATATATTGTCCTAGACATCCAGAGAAGATTTGGAGTCAAATCCCAATCAAATATGTGGAAAGTCTATCCTTGACAATTTTTCTATTTACCATTGCACGGGTAAATGGGTCATCTTCCTTGCATTAGGCATCATAAGTATCTATGAGCTTGGTAGTGGAATGTCTTACCACAGTATTTGTCTGGTACATGCCTGTTCTGACTAACATGAAGAGTCAATTGACCTCTATACAGAAGGGTCGAACGAAGAATTTTGGATATGGAACCATCTTGTGTTCATTCTTCTTCAAGAAGGTACCTGTGCTATGTCCCAAAGTATCAGTGTCCATCAGCAGCCCTAGAGATCCACAAATGGGTAGATGGACGAACCTGATGAAGCACCTTGGGGGCGATGACATGCCCAGAACAACCTATGATGATGATTTTTTCACCTAGTGGGATCAAAAAATCATCACGGTCAATGACTACCCATAGGCTGGCATGGATTTCTGAGGAGATCCAGACTTAGTGTTACCACCAAATGCAGCATGGGGAGACATAGGTAAGAATTTTTAAGTTTTTGTGGGTTTTTTTAAAAAAAATTGGATTTTTTAATATGAAATGAACTTAAAAAAAAATGATGAGACAAAATACTGACAAAATATAATGACCATGTTCCAAATGTGGGTCTAGTGAGACCTGATGGATTTTTGAAGCACAGGCGTCATAGAAGAGGGTCTGAAGAGACAATAGCTAAAACAAAGAGAGTCCTTTATGACATTTAGAGGAACTTGGTGATACTAACTCACTAGGTACCATGATAGCTGTAGAGGATCTGCCTGAGGAGATGCAGCGTCGTGTGGTAGGGGTACCATAGGACTGGGTCTGGATACTTTGGCATGTAGCCAACGTTATGGTTAACGTTTTAATGGCTCATCTTGATCCAGCTTGATAGATAGATCTAAGTATGACTGGACATGATTATGGGCATAAGCCCAAATTTTGAGGGCATCATGTCCCAATTTTGTATATTATTTTTGAACACTGCATCTATATACAGGTGATT
>APFE031440118.1:17777-35689 GCA_000404065.3 Pinus taeda
ATTTGATTTTTTTGATGTTATTTAATTTGATGAATGATTAATGTGCTAATCTAATGCTTGATTAGCAATAGAGTCTGCTAATGAATTCTCATATCGTGGAATGTGAACATATGTGATATAAATATATGATCGTTGCAACACTCTCACTCTCAAAAATTGGCGATATAAATAAGGATCGCGAACTCGATAAGTGTTATTTAACTGTGACACCACTAGTTGTGAGTCTAGATAAACTACCAATAAATCAATCCCATAAGATATTGCTTCAGATAGTAAATTAAGAATGACAGTATATTCAACGATGTTGTTTGATGTAGGGCCAATACATACTCCCCTCGACACCATCAAATAGCCAGATGGATAAGAAATCACCCAAGCTGTAGAAGCAAGATTCCAAGTGTGTCTGCTTGCACCATTGGCAAATCCGAAATATATCGAATCGTCCATCAATACCTGCCAAAGCAAATAAAAAAATATTGATATCACAAAATGATAGACATATATGTACAAAGATACAATATACAAAAACAAGCAATTGCTCGGTCAAAGCCTAAGAAAAATACTTCTTAAGGTAGAGCCCATTTCTGGGCTCTGCCAGCTTGTTCCCTTCAATGTCAATTAATTCATAAGCCCATTTTTTCAAAACACGCTTGACTATAAAGGGACCATACCACATGGGTTTGAACTTGCTTGCCCCCAGAGCATCTTTGTCTTGGTCATAGACTAAGACAAAGTTGCCTTAAAAAAAACCCGAGGATGGACAACTTTATCATATTGAGTTTCAATCCTCTTTTTATGGGCTTCATTTATTATGGCTGCATCTTGACGCTGCTCATCAAGATGTTCCAAATGAACGAGGTGTTATTCAAGACTAGATGTCTCCAAAAGAAGTTTTATAGATAGCTTAAGGGATAGAATTTCACATTCGATCGGGAAGATAGATTCCAACCTGTAAACTAGTTGAAAAGGAGTAAAACCAGTGGCAGTCTTAATTGAGGTTCAGTATGCCCAAAGTGGCGGATACAACATGATGTGCCAATTGGATTGAGTTTTATCAATTGTCCTTTGCAGGATGGTCTTAAGGGACTTATTCACAGCTTCAACCTGCCCATTTGCCTGAGGATAATATGGAGATGAATTCTCCTGCCGGAAGCCCAACTTGAGAGCTAATTTGGTCATCAGTTGATTTTGGAAGTGACTGCCATGGTCAGTGACAATCTCTCTTGGGATGCCAAATCGTGAAATAACCGGGTTGAAGAGAAACAAGGTTGCTATCTCACTATCGTTTTGAAAGTAGGCATGGCCTGAGCCCACTTCGTAAAGTAGTATATAGCCACAATGATGTACTTGTGATTCCCTGCCAAATGTAGATTACAAGTAGTAAAACCAATGCCCCACTTTGTAAATGGACCGATAGTGATAACAGGAAAAAGTGGAGTTGGATGCGTGTGCATTTTTCGAGTATAAATTTGACAAGGATGGTAACATTTGACCACTTCAATACAGGCTTGAAAATTGAAGGCCAAAATTAGCCTGCTCACAAAATTTTCTGGGCTGTTGCAAGTCCTGATAGATGACCACCATAAGCTCCACTGTGGCAATCATTAAGTACTAACACGGCTTCTTCCAAAGCTAAGCATAGCCTAAGGATTGAGTCAACCCATTTGCGATATAATGTATCACTAATAATAACATAGTTTTTGGCAAGATGACATAACTTTCGACACTCATCTTTAGAGAAAGAAAGTGGAAACTTTGAAGTGTGGAGATTTATAATGATATCTCCATACCAGGGATCCTGTAAAGAAATGAGGAATAAATGTTCATCAGGAAAATTTTCCTCATAAACAATGGCTTCCTCACAAGATAGCTCTGAAATTAATTCTGCAAAAACTAATGACTTCTCAGATTTAGTTGACAAGAATTCGAGATCAAACTCGCAAAATAACAACCCATCGATTATACTTGCCCCTAATCACTCGCCTGCAGAGGACAAACTGAAAAGGATCGACAACCACTAAGACGAACATTTTGTGAAGCAGAACGTAATGAAGAAGCCGGTGAACAACATGGACAGCTGCCAAGGCCAATTTCTCGATGGGAGAATAGCGTAGTTCAGGTCCTACTAAGCCTCGACTCAAGTAGTAGATTACATGATCACTGAGAGAATCATCCTCCTAAATCAAAAGCATACCGATGGTTGATTTTTCTACAGGGAGATACAAAAGGAAATCTCTGCCATAATCTGGTGGACTCAATAATGGAGCAGAGGTTAATGCTTTTTTCAAAGCATCAAAAGATCGTTGTGCGAAATCTTCCCATAAAAATGGAACTCCTTTCTTAAGAAAACACATAAATCCTTTGGTAATATTGGCATAATTTACTATAAATATCCTCAAGAAATTTGCCTTTCCTTGGAGACTTTGAAGTTGACGAATGGAAGACGGGGGAGGCTACTAAATTATTGCCTCAACCTTGGAAGGATCAACTCGAATCCCTTCATTCGATACAATGAATCCTAACAGCTGACCGGATTTGACCGCAAAAACACACTTATTTGGATTCAACCAAATTTTATAAAAATGACATCTCTCAAAGACTAACTGAAGGTGGCTGTGATGATCAATTCTCTTGCGAGAATGAGAAGCTAAGTCATCCAAGTATGCTTCGATAACATGTTTGATGTCGTGGAAAGCATAAGACATGGCCTGCTGAAAAGTAGCTCCAGCATTTTTAAGGCCAAAAGGCATCTTCTTGTATTCAAACGTGCCCCAAGGACAAATAAAGGTTGCTTTGATCCTTTGGACGAATAGTAATTTGATTGTAACCAGAGAATCCATCCATGAATGAAAAATTTTCATTACTCGCACATTCATCAACAATTTTATCAATAAAAGGCGTGGGATAATTGTCTTTTGGACAAGATTTATTTAAATCCCTAAATTCGATACATACTCAGATCGTTCCTTACTTCTTATCTATAGGGACTGGATTGGAAACCCACTCAGTTAGAGGAACGGGGTATATGAAACCCACCTTAAGCAACTTTTCAATTTTAGCTTTCATAGCTGCCACTTTCCGAGGATTGACCGGTCAAAGTTTTGGACAAATAGGTATGGAATTTTCATATGTCTTGTTCTCATGTTGGACTATAGATGGATCAATTCCAGGCATTTCCTCATAAGACCAAGCAAACACATCTCGAAATTATTTGAAAAGATTAGTGTAGATTTTAATTTCTTCAGGGGAACAATAAGCTCCAATGAAGAAATTTTGAATTACATTAGGATTCCTGTAGATGTTCACAAGTACAGTTCGTGAGATAACCAAAATGTTACCTTCGGCAAAAAATTGTGTTGGAGCCAAAGGGTTTGAAACTGTATAAACATCACTACTAGACAGATTAGACAAAACTAGATTCAACTTCATGCAATGGAGGGAGAAAATATGAACAATGATGTAAAACATCCCATGGTCGATACACACCCATCATTGCTTCCAAAATTGCTTCTTCAGATGGTAAGACTGTATCCAAGCAATCCAGAGCTGAAGTAGAATCGAGGGTCCAAGCTGGAGCCACATTGCCATCTAACTCCTCTAGTGAAAAAGGAGTGGGACGGTTGTCTGCAGAGTTAACGATAGATTGATAAGCGAGTTTTGCTGTAGTCATGGGCAATGCCATTCCACCTACTTGCCCTCCATCTAATGAGGTGGTAGATGAAGGTAAGGACCAAGGGTCTGAAAAATAATTATTTCGAAAGAACTCTTTCTGAGAAGGTCCCCTAGAGGATGAAATCGCATTAATTATAGTTGTAGGAGAAGGGAGGTGGAATATACCCATTAACGAAGAGTACATCCCAACTCCTAAATTATCAATAGGTTGATGGGGATTGTCCACCAATGGAATGGTAGAATCTGAAGTTGTGTGAGAGTCACCTGGAGAATAATCTAACTGATCAACTCTAACAATCCTCCCCTCATGAGGAAAATAGAGGATGCAGAATAATGATGAAACTATGGCATCCATCTCATAAATCCAGTTACTGCCTAAGAGGAGGTTATAATCCAGATTTGCATCAATGATTTCTACCTCAATATTAACTACCTTTCCCCCAACACAGATAGGAAAGGTCGGGATAATCCCATGCAGCCTATGAGAATGTCCATCAAATTCTGTCAAAAGAGTCGGTGAAGGAACAACTGAAAGTGATCCAATGGCCTTCCAACATGACATAGACATCATGCATGTGGAAGCTCCCTCGTCTATAATAGTCTGAAAAATATTGGTCTTTTAGCATGTGGACCTTATCTGGAAAGCCATATGGCGAGGAAGCCTCTTTTTGACATTCAACATATCAAAAGTGAGCACTAAAGAATTCTTTGGGTCTATTGCGTCGATTGCCGAAAGCAAAGCACTTCTCTGAGCAGAGCACGACTGGAGTAACTACAATGCTGACATAGCACAAGGACTTTGAGCCAGATCTTATACAATCGAGTAGTTTTGGGCTACCCTAGCATTAGGGTTAATAGTCGAGTGCTTTGCGGAGCCTTTCAGTATCTGAGGTATAGACTCAACAGAGGGCTGCTCAATATGAAGTGGTTTTGTGGCTTTGGGAATAGATTTAGCCTTAAATGTTTCTGATTCACCATAATCGCATGCTCATGTAGTGATGTCGATATGAGAGCTCATCATATAAACATTTGACAAATTTTCCCCTTCTTGGTTTCCCCTGGCAAAGGTACCAGCATTAGAATTTGCACCAGCAAGTAATTGCTGCCCTTGGGGAAAAGCGTTAGTCAGAACAGCTTGGGAGCTAGAGGACCCTTGCTGTACTAATAAGTGTTGAGCGTCTTGCATCTTAGGGTAGAGGTGAGTCAGATGATCTCCATTGCATAATTTGCATGGAAAATTTACCTTTTTCTTGGACTCTTCCGTACCCTCTTTGGGATCATTGCTAGGTTTGTTTGCATTTCCTTTTCCTTCCTGGTTCTTCTTCTTACCTCATCCCTTCATCTTCCCATCGGATTATTGATTTCCATTGGGGTTAGTTGTCTAGACAACGTTTATAGAGGTAGGTTGGGAAGGTGTAGGTACAAATGGTGCTGCCTAGGTTGAAGAAGCACTTTGTAAAGACAACTGTTGTAATTGATTCAATAGGTTCACCACGTTAACATCAATCAATCCGACTATACCATTGGCATGGGGACCTGGTTTCGTTTTGGCTAAATCGACCTTAGATCTAGGAGCATCAAGTAGAATTTTTGAAAGAACCTAAAACTGAGAATATATCAGTTCCAATTGCTGGGTTCTGAAAATGGCTTGCTCTTCCGTATAAATGCCAGAGAGAGACACATCCTTTGAGATCTCAGGTTGTAATGATTTGAGAAACCGTTCGAGAAGGAACTCTAATGGGATTTCAACCTTGATAAGCATTTTCCTCCTCCTCCATTCCTGGATGTGATCTGAAATTTGAGTTGCAGTGTCTTCTTGAAAGTTAGCTAGAAGTTCAATTCCATCTTCATATCGGATTGGCAACTGAAAATGGTTCAAAAAGACATTAGCCAAATCAAAAAAAGAAGTATAGATTCCCCTAGGAAAATCTATCTATAATTTGGCCACATTTCCGGTTAGGGTGCGCTAAAATAAAATCAACCTGATCGAATCATCTATCAGGGAGTTGGATGAGCACCATAAGTGAAATGTGGTTACGTGGTCTCTCGAATCTACACCACTATTCCATTCGAATTTTGAGATATCTGAGGGAAGTTTAGTTGGGACTAGAGACCAAGCTAGATTGTACCCAATTGGATCATTTGTCAATTTTGTTAAGTCTGGACAGTTCAGTGTGGCTAGAAGAGGGAGTCGTCGCAGACCTTGGGAATTCCATCCAGCGCGGGCGGGGTTCCCAAAGGTCTGAAAAGAATGAACTAGATTTTGAAAAACACCAGGTTGCCCGAAGTAACTCGTAGAGCCTACCGAACCAAAAGGTGCTCCTTATGGTCTAGCAAAATTTGGAGTTTGACCAATTCATGCTGAAAATCCTCCGTAACCAGTGAATTTACCCCCTAACAAAGTGTTAAAAGGAGCTAATAGCCCCTGATAAGGATTCCATGCATTAGAAAAGGGTGGAAAATTCTAAAATGAATGAACTAAAGAATACGACACATTCCCTTGTTGGCCGAAATAAAATTGATTCCCAGCTCCTATCCCACTAACCATAGGGTTTGTCCAACTCTAGAATGGGTTATTACCTTGACCTATAAAGGAAAAAGGCATTGACCCTACTGTTGGATTGGAGTGTGGTATATGACCACTTCCAAATGGGAAACCCTGAAAAGAAGCTGATCCACTCATCATGGATGTTGTTATCACTTAGGAAACAATTTCTAAATTGTTCACATCAGTTTGATTGTAAAGGTTAGGTGTTAGTCCGGGTTTAATTTTTCCATGTTTTCTTTAGTGTCTAAGTCCTAGGAGTCTTGTTGGTATGTTTAAATAAAGGTCAACACTCCATTTTCATCCATCGCTGGTCTCACATCACACCTAAGCTCCATATGTTAATCCTATTTCAAAGTTCTTATGCGCAGCAAAACTGTCTAGGTGTTTTCGTAGCGCAAAACCCAGTCTAGGATTTTTCGCAGCGCAAAACCAAGAATTTGCACTGGCTGCACTACGAAATCAAGGATTCATGCAGATCTATGTCAAATGTCATCCAACTATCAAATCTACTAGAATTTGTTAGATTTTCATCATCAATTGTCAATCCATACACCTTGCCTATCACATTCGACTGCTCATTTTTATCATTAGGTTCGTTAGGTGTCTTGGTGCACTCAAGTTTCAAATTTCAAAAAAGGAGCCAAGTGTTTTCACTTATGATTATGTATGGGTTCATCTATGAGAAGCAAATTGACAAGCACTTAATCAGAATTCTTTGAAGTCCAAGTGAAGTAGCTTCCCTTTTTATTTCAAGCGAGGCAATGATCGAGATTAAGATGGTGCAAGCTCTTTCAATTTTCATCTTGCAGGAATTCCATGGAGTTGTTTACAGAAAATAAGGATCATAGGTCAGGAAAGTGTATAATATTGAACAAGTTTTCAAACAGGTTGGCTATTGGAGATTCTGTGAAAAACTTTAAGGAGGTCACATGCAAGTCACCGAAGAATTTGCTTCCAATTTCACAGGATTTAATTCAAAGGTTGGAGTGCTTGAATTACCAATATCTCCAAAGGTTATATCTATAGTCACTGAAATCCCAAGAAATACAATTTTAAAAAAGAGAACTATGTGTTTTTGACTCACACAACAGTTTCGTAGCGCGCTATGAAACTGTTGAAGGTGACAGTTTTGTTTTTGAGGATCTACCTTGAAAGAAAGAGAGGATTATTTTGAAAAGGATGTTGCTGCAGAGGTGTAATAAGATCACTTGAGAAGTTTGAGCCCTAATCAAAAGGTAAATTCAAGAAATGAAGACATATACACATACAAACCTTGCGCTACGAAATCACTGAAGCAACCTTTTTCAGGAGAAAAACGGTTGAGTAGTCAGCTTCCAGGAGGTCTCCAGAGCAACTGAAAGAATATTTTGGAAAATTGAAAGAGGTTTTTATTCCAAACATACTGAAATAGAAAAAATTATTTCAGTTTATTCAAATTAATTATGAGCTAGGAGAAATGGGTGACTAAACGTGCGCTACAAAACTGTTGTAGGTGCAAGTTTTTCACAGGCATATTTCTTTGTTTTACACCGGTTTTTCAAAGACACATTCTGTGAGGTATGGAAGGCGTTTCAAAAATCCAAGAGAGGTTTTTTTTCAGCATGGAGTTCTTCACAAAAGCCTCCTTCATTTTTTCCAAATACGTTTTTTGTGAGAAGTTATGAGCTCTATCCCAAGACCCATTTTTCAGCCAGAACAGAGCAAGGGACAATCTCTTACTTTCTAGGAACATCAAAAGGATGAGTCATCAAGGGCCATTTGGAAGGTTATGAGCACCATCAAGTTTGACTTCATGGAGTTTTAGGTGTCAAATAATGTTTTAAATATTTACATAAGGTTGTTGTAATCATAATAAGGAGTTACACTCCTAGTTGTATTAGGTCTCTAGGACTCCTAGTTAGCTGTACTTTGTATTAAATAGTTAGTTTTAAGTGTCAATAGGTGTCAAATTAGGAGGAATTCGAATTCCCCTCATACTGGAGGAAGGAATCTACATGAACTCTATATATGGGAGAAGAACTAATGTATTTGGGGTTGGAAAATGTTAGAGAAAAAGACTACTTTTGTAAATGCTATGCAGGGATTGATATATACAGGAGGAGTTGGACTTTTCTGAAGCTGAGATTCTTAGTGTACTTCAGTGAGCTTCACATTTTATCTTTGATGTGCTTTACTTCCATATTCTTAATTCTTATTACTCATAATTCATGGAGGAACATGCTTTGACTTCCTTTAAGTGTTAAACTATGGTGAATTGAGTTCTTGGGTCCTATTTTTGGATGTTTTTCTTCAATGTTTTAATACTTATTACTCAGAATTCATGGTTACTCATGCTTTGACTTCCTTTAGGTATTAAACTTTGATCTATCACTTTAAATTCTTTCCTTTTGAATACCTTGATGTATCATTACTCAAAATTCATGCTCACATGCTCTGACTCCTATGAACTTCAAGTTATTGAGACTTTCTTGAATGTGTCACACTTTCATTGAAGTATATACAAGCCTCAGTTTTATAAGAAGAGCTATTTGTTATTCTTATCTCTATCACTGACTCCATAGCCCAATGGTATCAAGTCTCCATCTTCCAATTTATAAACATATAAAATCACAAACCATAGAGTTAGTCATCTATCCATATCTTTAATCAATATCATTAACCCTTTGAGAGAGCCCTCTCAGGCTAAGGAGGCTAAGCCTTAGCTAAAATATTGGTTTGAAATAGTTACACTGAGATAGTCTGATCAGCAGCCTATCAGGGTCCTATTTTGGTGATAACAGATGTGAAGGAAAACGATGGTATCTTCAAAGGAACTGAAGGAATCCCGTGAGATAGCATTTGATAAGGGATAAATCCAAAACCGGATGTAGTAGCTTGAGAACTTCCACTCATTAACAGAATGGAAGTAGACCCAAATATAACCATGCTGGGAGTAATAGAACGGATGGAAATAGTTCCTCCTCCTTCTACAGATATGGGAGTCTGCATACTCTCAAAAATTGTCATACATTCCATGCGTCTAACAGTGGTCATCGAAGGAATAGAGGGGTGTAAACCTGGGATCGAAGGCCTATGAGTTGGGGTTTTGACTTACAATAGAACGTTTGGATGATTAGGAGGAAGAGGAGAACTCAGAGCCACAACTGACTTTGAAAGCTCTTCAACTTTGATATTATCTTCCGACTGAAAAAGTACTCGAGAAAGAACTGGTGTGTTCCTCTCTAAATCTCTACTGGTGCCAGGTCTATCTTGTGAATTAATGGCCCCAAGCAGAGAATCAATCTCCGATGCACCTACTGCCACTGGTTGAAAACCACTGGCAAAATTGCTCCTACACCTTCTAGGAGAAGGCTCAAGACTCGTAGGTGATAGTCCATGAAATCTCTCAGACCGTCGAGATGGTCAATCAACCACTTTGAATTATTTAAAAGATCTACTTAAAGACTCAAAAAATTATAAATCTAGGTTGACTAGGAGCAAAGAACACTCACTAAAAATTCCCTAAAGATATAAGCAATCAAAAAAATCTTGAGTATTTCCACTCCAGGTAATTAGGACCGGACACCAAAATATAAGAAAGTTAATAACAAGGGCCTTCCGAAAATAGATTGGGGTAATTACGCCCCAAACCTACTAGCGAAGGTATCAGAGGCAGTAATGCTGACCTCCAGACAACAGCCTTTACTGGTGCAAGCACCAAAGCTTCACAAGGGTACCCTCGAGAAGCACTACTGAACGTGATATAATGTCAGCCTCAGGTGCCATGGGATTCCCCTCCGCAGCCACCTATGTGATCCCTAGGATAGGCAACTATGGTCACCAACTCGTATTAGAAATCAGGTGGAATAGTCATGAGGTGGGATCTGACAAGTAAGAGAGGGGCTATTTCTCATCCCTATCTTCACTCTCCTACGTGAATTACTCCTAGTTATGGAGCTTTCCCGGTCTCCCTAACTCTATTGGATTTTACTCATTAATCAAACTTCTATGTTTTGTAATTTTGAGTGGCCTTGGAGAGTTAACTCTCCTCTCTTCTAATCCAAGGCCCTAATAAACCTAAACTTGTTGGTGTATTCTGATGACAACATAAAATTTCTAGTTTATTTTAATTAATCGCTTGATTTTAATGGTTGTTCTTTAAGTCAAGGGTAAAGATGGGAGTGAAACGAATGATGTTTGTATGACGCAACAGAAACCAATGAAAAACTAACTCCATGAATGTAGTCATTTTTTCTTCGATGAAAAGAGATCTCTATACGGGTTCTACAAAACTTCTACAAAGCAAAGTACTTTTTATCTTCTTTTCTTGAAACACACTTCACACACCCAAAAAATAAAAGACTATGAATGCTTTAACAATGCAAACTACCCTAATGCAAGATATAATGGAGATGCAAGATCCTAAATAACACTCAAAAAGAAAAAGAAATTGTTTATAATTAACAATGAGCCAACTTAAGTACTGAAGAGGACACAAATTTTGAACACAAAATTCTCTCCAAACAAGAAGGACAAATTGAAAGATCACAATTCACTTTCAACAAAAAAAAGAAACCATAAACCAAACTTGGTAAAAGAAAAACAAAAACAAAGTTTTTTGAGATCCTTTCTTTTTTAAAGAAGCAACCAAAACAACTTTTGAAATCATAAAAATTCTACTAAAACTCAAAAGATCGACAAAAGAGCGCAAGGAGTCTTTGCAAGTTACAAACTCGAAAATGAACGAAAACTTGAGTAAAAAGACTTCAACTTGTACAAAACGACCCAAATAGCAACAAAGAGTTTGACAAACTAACCAAGAAGCCAAGAAAGAAATACTTCCAAGTTCATAAAAAAGACTTTCGAAAAGCAAGAAAAGCTATGAGGCCACAAAACAAAGGAGAGCAAAGCAAGTAGATTTGAAATCCAGGCTTGACATTGAAACTGAAAACAATCTTGTGTTCTGGAGAACCAGAACAATCAAGAACTTTAGGACGAAGTCTTGTGTACCAAAACACAAATTACAAACTTGCTAAAGAAGCAAACCTAGGCCAAATATTTTTAATGAGGAAGAGACTTCGAAACAGTAAGCTTGCAGAATAATTAAATTCTTCAGACAACAATTGACCACACAAAGAATGAAAAGACGAAGCAACAAATCTATCTGGGATGAAAGATTTTAAAAACAATGAAAAAAATTTCATACGCGACTGTGTGCAAACACAGAGGCATGCACATGCGCTCCTAACACAGGAAACTTGCGTATACGCGAGTTCACATGGAATAACAAGATTGTTATCCCCAGTGGAGTCACCAATTCTACTTTGGGTGAAAACACGCTAGGGCATTGGGTTAGAACCCCAAAAAAGTAGAAGTGGACTACAACAAGAAATACTTAAACAACTCAGGCAATATGCTTATATTATCAAACTACATAAGAGTGACCGTACCCATATTTCCTTTGTTCGAGTCGGTCCTACAGAGTTCAGACCCTCTGCAACTCCCGTTGTTCTTCAAACCTGAAATCATTCAATTTGAACATACATAGTAGTATAGAAGTAAAGCATATTCACGAAATTTACTTTATATCATATAAACAAATGATTGATCATACATCAAAACGACATTCATATATGAACTAAAACATAATTTGATGCATAGGCATAGTTAATTTCGGAAACAAGATAGCATTTCTTTTATTGCAGTAAGCTATAAATTACATGGAAAGAATTCACCTAAGTATTTCTCTGGCTCCAAGAAAAACCGTCCTCCGAATTCGTCCTATCCCAGCCTTCAACAATCTTCTTCCATCACCAACACCATGATATCTCAAGAAAAAGGAAGGATATCTATAATCAAGGAAACAAGGGTTTCCTAAAGCTTGGGGAAGTGCATAAGGCACAGGGATTCATCAGACTCAGTCAGGGATAATCTCAGTATAATAAATCTATCTCTTCTCCTCTCCTTAAGGCCTTCCCATAGAGGTCTATTTCTACCTCTCCTAATTAGTTTTTTAGTTGGGAAATAGTTGGGCCACAGGAACTAGGAGGTAATAAACATGTAAAACCCATGAAATCCACCCAAAATTAAGGAAATTTAATTTTTTAAGTGTTTTAATACACATACGTGGGTTTTGTATTGACTGACTCATGTGTACACGCTTTTAGCTCAGGGAAAAGTAGCGTATAAGGAAAAGAACACTATTTTTTATATATTTGGACCAAGTCTAGAAGGAGGGGTTGCCCTAGGCCATAAACAAAGCATCATATATACCAAGAGTGGTAAATGGTGCTATAACAGTTTGCCCCTACATGAAAATAAACAAGAGAAAGAGATTGTGTCTATTGCACATACAGTGTCGACCCCTCTCTATTTTGCATGAACCCTGAGTAAGGAATTAAATTTGAAACCCATGGGAGTTGTATAATTTTTGTTACAATATGGAGGACCATCACCCCTCACCCAAATATGGCACATAGAAACATAGCCTACGAGAGGTCTCAATGGCAAGGAGACCCAACGCTTTAGAGGCGCGTCTAAACAAGGTTTAACACCAAACCTACTGACCAGCGTTTTAACCTTAAAATACGTCACCCTAGCAACCTCTATGTATTTCCCCATTGTAAGAAATTTTGCTTCACTATGTTTGCAGATGCACTTTTCCCTCCTATGCAATGGAATAGGGAATTTCGGGTTGGGGGGTTCCGGGAATTAGCTCACAAGGAGGAGAAGGGTCCACCAAGAGTTCTCCATACCCATGAGGAGAGGTAAATAAGGTTAGGGGATGAATGAAAGAGGATGGAGGAATGAAGCTCATAATAGATAAACCTAGAGTGCTGATATGAAAATCATCACCTATCACAAGCTAAGAAAACTTAGAGAGTTCAAGATGTCCAACATTAGCAAAGATAAATAAAAGAGAGTAAGGAAGGGGAGAGTTAATATGCAGAGAAAAGAATTTACCACATGCAAGATTGATCTCGTAATCCAAGAGCTTGTCCAATCCACCATCCATTTGTCAAAGAAGCTAGGAAAAACATTTTCGTGGACAGGTGGGTGAGAACTAGATCATAGATCCAGACGATAGGATGAAGTGGTGTATGATCCAATGAGACAATAATCATGTGCAATGAAGAAAACCAGAAACCCTTCATGCCCCCCATCAAAGGCTTTCCAATATATATATAACCACCATATATTCATGTTCACCATTGATCTATCAAGGTCTAAGAAGGATCATATCTCTCAAGGTGTAAACATTTCTTCAGGTTTTGCACTCTAAAAGAGGTTTGCACCTAAAAAGATTTGATCCCTCTCATCGTTTGATAGAATATATATCTATATATCTATACTAGTTTAAATTATAATACAAATCTTGGATGTGGTAAAAAATATCGAAAAATATTTTAGTCTTAATGTATATATATTGAGTTAATAATAAGTTTAATTCTCCCATAAATTTTATTTCTTATTATATGGTTTCAAATTCTCTTGTAATAACATATCTATCCAACATAATAATTTTATATATTAATAACTTTTAGATTACTAACATAAATATGAAAATGAAATGTATGAATAATTTAAATTTATAATATAAAATTTTCTTATTTTGTAAATAATTATATATATATATATAATATAATATATATATATATATAATAAAGTTGCTCTAGGTGGTGGTCTAAGGCATGCCACCAACCAAAAAGCATGTTCATGGAGCATGACTCTATCTTTGGCTACAAATCTGAATTTGGCTATGTCTAACTCTAACTCTAGGTTTTGGTAGTTGGCTCTCATTTAGGCTATGGCTCAGGCTCGCTTGATAAATCTTTAAAGAAAGTAGATTAAGATCAATTCCCTCCATGTGATATACAAGGTGAGAAGATGAAGAATTTTTTGTTGGAAGACATGTCAATACTCGAGAACAAATTACGTGGCATGACCGGTATATCTTCTTGGTTGTTGAATACTATTTCCAAGAAGTGATCCATCCAAGGTGAATCTTTGTTCTTGTAGGATTCTTGTTTCTAGAGCATCTATTTGAATGATGAGTGTGCTTACCACGATGCTCAAAAGGGTGAAGATTTAAACACGGATCTTTCAAATGGCCAACTCGATCACAATGTTCGCATCTCACAATCGACTGTTGTGGAATAGGAGCAAGTGAAAATGAATCATCATGAAGAAACCAAACACTACGAAACTGCATGGGCTTGGAATAGTGTGGAATATGAAAGAACACATCTTTGTCATATCCAAGACCGATTATTTTCCTATTGTTAAGAAATTGTTCCCCAAATTTAATGATGAGCTTGGGAAGTGAACCTCTACATCTTTATGCAAATATGAGCCTAAAATGATCTTGCAAAATTGATTAATCTGTGATAGTTGATGGGAGTCAAACTCAAAAATGTTGTTGTTCTGAACAAGAACTAATTATTGTAGTTCATCTTGTTGTAGCCGATATTCGAGTTGTAGAAACTTGATCTTGTCTTGTGCATTTTTTAAATAGGTTTGAACGTTAGAGGGAGTGTCCTTATTTATTTTGACGGTGATATGAAAAGAAATCATTAGATCATTCGATAACTCTAATACATTAGTAATTCGACCCATATTCTAATAACTCAATCTCATAAAATTATAGGTTTTGGCTTAAACTAAAAATGCACCAGTTTACAATTCAATTTAATAAATAAAAAATAGATGACACGCAAAGGTCATAAATTTGTAGTCAAATCTGATAAATAAAATATAGGAATTGAAAAGCCTCCAACATGACCATCCTTCAAGCCTTCAAAATAAGGCACATTCTGTTTGACACATACAAAACTTTTCTCCATCAAATGTCATTACCCCAAAAAAATCGTCATGGACCCCTTTGCAATTCCTTCATTCTTTCTCGTTGGTGTTTCATTGGTCTTTACCTTCAACTGTCCTCCCAAAGCCCTTCTCCAACTCATTTTCACCATTCTCTTTGTTTCTCGCTTTGTTTATTCCCACACACAAAGATGTTTCTCAATAAAGTAATATCAAATTAACTATTTCAAATTTTAACTTTGTGTGGTTAAATTTTCCAACAAAACCAACATCTTTTATATATCTTGATACAAAACCACTTTATTCATCTTCTACGAACGTTGAGGTATTCTTTCCTTTCCTTTGTGTCGATTCCTATTGTAAGAGAATATGAAGCGAATTATTTTTCCCTTCAACGGGAGGAATGCACATAAGACTACAAGTTAACCAAACCATCACCAATTTTAGGTAGAGGTTATACGCAAATAAGCAGATTCTTCATTATAGGTAGAGGTACAAAGCTTCATGACCATCAAATCATCACTTCATAACCTCGACATTGTTGATTTTGCCTATGATGAACGAATAATGAATTTCTCAAAAGAGAAAACATACCAAGATATGGTAATCCATACATAAATCCCAAATCCAACCTTCATGTAGTTGTGATTTGCTTCTGCAAACTATGTGTTTCTATTCTCATCAAATCATTTTGATGTCGATATCCACATTGTCAAGTGAAACTCGACACTATTCTACAAACACCAATGCATTTAATAAACCATGATGATAGGGTCAATCTTATGAGAAGGAATTCATGTGTTTTTATTCTCATGATATCATTTGGGCCTCAATAACTATAGTCCCCAGTGATCATGAACTTTATCTCCATCCTACAAAGATAATTAAATGCGCTATCACACAAATAATGTTTATGAAATAAACATTTCAATAGGCATTTAAAATTCAATGGAATGACCGAGGTTTATGTCAGAAGCAGATGACAAATCAATAACCCATGAATAAACTGAGTTGATCATGCTACCAACCATGTGTAAGATTGCAGACATATGTACCAAGATGTATAAAAGTGCTATGTGCATTAAAAAAATTGTAACAAGATTTAGCCTTACTACTTGAAAACTAAATAACTGAGTTGCCTCATGATCAAAAACCTAATAATCCAAATCACCATGCTAACTTGTGAATTAATGAGGGAAAGGATGAACTCTCAGTGTGAGACCATGCTAACTTGTGAATTAATGAGGGAAAGGATGAACTCTCAAAGTGAGACAAATTTCATGAACAATTTCATATTCAAAATAACTCATGATTTATTTTGTTTCTTTTAATAATCTAGTGTTTAATGCTTTAGACCCCTTATTAACCCTCATCTAACAAAGAAATAATATTTTAAAGTCAATCCTTTGCAAAACATAAGAACACATCCTTGATTTGCCAATTTCATACAATAACTTACTCACAACATATTTATGAAAAAGAGATCAACCTATTTCTCACACTCATGGTCATCATCATGGATTCTTGGAATATATGACTAGACTTCTCCTTGTTCATAATTTGAACCAACCACTTTCTGATGCTACAACATTATTTCTCCAATACAGACCATGTATCAAGCTTGGAAATCAACGGATGTAGGCTATGCAATGCAGAGTTCATACTAGCAAGACAATAGTGAAACATTACGACAGACCCTAGTAACACATGCTGGATATTTCAATAATCAAAATTTGAGAAAAGAGCACCCAAAAATATCATAAAATTAGCGGCTCAATCTAGGGTAGATATACTATTGTTATTAAGATACTATTATTGAAATGAATTCAACTTTCATTGAAAATAATAATTATATATATAAATACAGCGTTGAAACCATTAACCAATTTCCAATTTTTTTGAATTTTAATAATGAATTCACCATTAATCCTAACAAATTAAATAGTCAAACCAATATAATTTAATCAATAAACTATTTAATGCTTGAAAGAATCTTTGGCAAAAATCACATAAAGATATTATATATTGTAATGTAAAATTTTAATATATATTATATATATAATATATATATTAAAATTTTTTAAAATTAGAATGAACACACCTTACATAAATAGTTGTCACTTAAAAAGTCCAATCAACAATTGTCAAGCAGATAGAAGTCCCTTACAACATTATAATAAGATGAACAAAGATCCCTTCACGTACCTATAAATAAATAAAACGAAATATAATTATATCGTGCTACATCTCTGAAAAATAGGAAATTGGATTTTAAAGTCCGAGTGGGCACACCTGACATGAATATTTGTCCCTAAAATCCAAATCAACTTAATTGTCAAAGCTGCAAGAGTCACAATTAACATAAATAATTATATATCTTACAGGTCACTGTCGCAATTAATATAAATAAATAAAAATTGGTGATTATATTATATTATATTTGTTGGTATATTATATTAGAGGATATTATATTGTAGGTGGGAAATGTATGCTTCATTTCTTTTTAGAGATAAATAAAATTTTATATATGAATGTAAAAGAGTGTATGATTATGAATAAATTAGTTTAGAGTTATTTTAATTTGGGATTTAGCAAGTGTCAAGAAGTATCAAATTTTTTGAGGTGTAAACTTTTTTTAAAGCGAAAATAGATTTGATCTCTTTATACACTTAGTAAATCTAGATTTAAGATGAATATAAGTTGATCTTTCCACCTTTAAATAATCTATATTCGGCATGAACACTATGAGTCAATACTATAGTTAATACCATGGGTCAATAAGTTTTTCATTTTTATTATTTTATTATTTTTTGTTTACATAATAGGATAGGACAAGAGAGGACAACATCTCTTTCATAGTGGGTTGTAGAGAGCCTCTAGATCAACTACCATA
>APFE031440118.1:36622-61549 GCA_000404065.3 Pinus taeda
TTTTAGGGCATTTTTCTAGCTAATTTTAACCAAAATCCAACAAAGATTTTTAAAAACTTATATTAAGTTACTTAATCTACAGAGTTTGAGTGGGGATTTTCTCAAGGCATCGAATTCATTTATGCATAAAAAAATGTATTTAAATGACAAAAAATCACAATCTTTCTTGAAATCATACAAGCCTAGATCCATCTTAATTTGGCCATCAAATCTCTTCTCACTCTAAAAGAGGTTTGCATCTTAAGAGATTTGATCCCTCTCTGTGCGCCAAAGCTAAGATGGATTTAGGCTGATTTAATTTCCCCCTTTAAATAAACTATATTCCACATGTATACCATGAGTCATTTTTATTTTTATTATTATTTTATGTTTACAAGATTATTTTTATTTCCTTATTAAAGGTTTACATTGCACTAATCTTTTTATTTAGTTTTTTTTATTTTTTATTTTTAAGTTGATTTGACTTACTTTAAAACTATAAATGTTACATTACAACATCTCTACCATAGTGGGTTGGAGAGCACCACTCAAGGCAATCACCATTATGGTGAAAAAGTCATTTGGTCTATAAGTTAGACAATGTCATTATAATATAGTTACTTTTTATTAATATAGTATTATTAATTAATAAAAAACATAAGTGGTTAATATTCATGAACTATTAAATTACTTGTTTGAATAAAAAAAATTGTTTCAAAAAAATATGGTCTAAGTCTTTTTTTCTTCTTTTCTCTTTTTAAAATTGATAGTGGTTCACCCAAAGACTGTATCATTGGTCGCTACAACCACAAAAGTTATTCACCTAGAATCCACCTGAAAGCCCTAACTCATTAAAAGAGCTTAACCTCGAGAGTGTGGATGAAAATTAAATTGAGCCAACCACCTCTCATTAGCAAGGTTCTTTAACAAAGGGAACTCAACCAATTGAGCTAATGATTGGGGCTATGGCTCAGTCTAACTAATAGATGAAATGGATTTTCTCACCGAAATCCAACAATGCAATTTTAAACAAGGTTGTGATTTCTTATTGTTTAAAATAAACTTTTGAATGCACAAGTAGGTTCAACACCCTAAAATTTTTTAGAGCACTAGAACTTTGCAAATTAAATATCTTAAATTTATGATTCTTAAAAGTCTTAATTGGATTTTGAGCAAAATTGACTAGAAAAAAATATGCCAAAAATTATTTTATCTATTAATTAAAAAATTAATAGAGTAAGTAATATATATTATTAATATTTAAATATGAGGTTATTATTATACAGTAATTTTGTTTGTAAAAAAAGTTGTATAGTTATCTATAATACTATAATTATAGAAGGTTTATTATTATACATAATATTTATGTTGTAAAAAAAAAGTTTTAGAGTTATTAGGTAATAAATACTAAAATATATAGAGTACATTATTATATTGATATAGTGTTATAATTCATATTATTAATAAAAATGTTATGGATATAGTATAAAATAATAATTATTGTTATATGTGGAAAGAAGAGTTATAAAAATAGTGATATTAATGATATAATTCATCTTTATATTATTATTTAACCATTTATTCATAGTGTTATTATGATTAAAGAATTTTTAATAATAATTATTTGTTATTTTTATTGTAAGGTTAGGAAATTTTTTAAGGGGAGGAATAGTGTTTATTAATAACTATGATTATTTAATTATCTTTAATAATATAATTATGAGATATTTTATGGATTATAGTTATAAATAAATAAAAATGTTTTTGAGTCGAAATTTGGCAATATTAATTTTCTAGTAAAATTATGAGTTCTTGTTATTATAAAAACAGATTTTAGAATGTATAAATGAATTCATCACCCTAAAAGATACTCAATTGTTGCAGGTTAAATAATTTAAATTTATGATGCTTAAAATATTTATCAAATTTTGGGAAAAAATGACAAAAAATTACCCCAAGGAACGTCATTTCATTTATTATTGAAACAAGCCTAGATCCATCTTAACTCTAGATCTTGAAACAAGCCTAGATCCATGTTAACTCCAGATCTAAAGCATCAAGAGGGATCAAATCTCTTCAATCTCTTTTCACTCTAAAAGAGATTTTCATGTCAAGAGATTTGATCCCTCTGAGTGCTTGGTAGATCTGGAGTTAAGATGGATTTAGGCTAGTTTAATTTCCCATTTTAAAAAGCTATATTCCATGTGAATACCATAGGTATTTTTTATTTTTATTTTTATTTTATTTGTATAGGGTTATTTTTATTTTATTTTGACCAAGTTAAAATATTTACATTACATAATTGGATTTCTATCATAGTAGATTGGAAAGTCTCTTGACACAACTCAGTTATTTTATAATATTAATTTAGAGACAAAAATATATTATTATGATAGTGAACCCTAATATAATAATAAAAATGATCATCATTTCTAGTAGCATTAATTAGTAAAATACTTTTTTATTTTATTTAAATCATTCATGTATTGCGAATGTTATGATCATATAAATAAATTATATAGTAATGGTAATTGTGAGTAAAGATTACTAAGGGAATGGAGTCATCCTCATATACTAAGTGGGTTAAATGTTATTGGAATTGTATATTTTTATTATAATAGAGTTATGATATTAGTGTGGTAATATTATAACTTAGGATTATATTATTGTATTATCATATAGTTATGAAATAAAAGAATAGAGGATTCAAGGTAGGAATTGCAAGGGAACCATGTAGAAAAAGAAGTGGGTGGATGAGTCAGGAAGGCATGAAGAGAAAAAGTAGAGTAAAAGGGGGAGACAAGGAGGTAAGACATGAGATTATGAGGAGAACACATAGAGGGAGCTTAAATAGAGGCTAAAGAAAGGTGTTAGAATTAGTGTGAATGAAGGAGAAATGCTGGATCATGGGTTTTCATAAGTGACTTAACTTGTAGCCATCTTTATGATTGAGATTGTTTGGATATTTTCCAATTTCAAGGGTTTCCCTAATAATGCAATGAAGGTAGAAATGAGAGGATGATATAATTTTAAAATCGTTTAAATTAATGAGGTGTTTGGATATGTGAGAATGTTCAAGTATAGTGGATTTTGCAATTCTATTATGTTGGTTATCCACTATATGTTTTTTAAGATGGTCCTTGAAATATCTAGCTACCTTTCCTATGTAAGTTTCCTATATAAGCATGAGATTTGATAAACCCTTGGACCAAGCATCGGGTCAACCTCACGGGGGCTTCATTGGAGGAGAAATACCATACTACATGCGTTCATATTAGGGGATATATTGAGGAAAAATGAAATAATATATTGAGCATATAATAGGGGGTAAAGGGTTTTTATATTGGCAGGTATAAAAAATGAAGCTCAAAGTTAATGAAAAAATATAAAGGGGTATAAAAAATGTTAATAAAAAAATGGATACCTACAATATCTAGTGAAAGTAGGGGTTTTTGAAATTGGGAATGTGTATTGGGTGTGTATTGGTAAGGGGTTAAATAATGTGTTTTTTAGAGGTTTTTTCCAATATGTACTCAAATTAAGGGTATTGTTTAATATTCAATGAATGCATGTGATATGTCAAAGGTTCATTGAGTGAAGTCCTCATGGTCAACCTTGTCCTTAGTATATCAAAATATGTTTTTACACATCGTGTGGGGTTTGAAAAGGGTCTTGATGTTCTTTCTCGCAATAAATTTTTAAATATGATAAGTGATCCCTTGGATGTAAGGAAATGAGACCATGGTTATGGGAGAGAAGAAGGTTTTATTTTGGCTTTAGGGTTGGTAATATAGTGAAAGGAATTTTTGATGTGGGGAGGCTATAGCCATTGGCTAGAAGGGTTTTTGTTAGATGTATATTTTCTTCTTCAGGGAATTGGGGGGGTGAATTCCAAAAGTCTCGAGTAGCTAATGTATTGAGAATGACAAATTTTTGGGTTGCGTGATGGTGAGAATTAGCATGAAGATACCTATCAGTATGGGTAATTTTTTGGAAGACTTGGTGCATAAGGGAACCATCATATTGGCACGAGATGAGAAGATATAGGAAAGGAAGCGACTTTGATTGTTAAACTTCCATGGTAAATTGGATATTGGGGGGTCATGTTGTTGAGGTGGTCCAAGAAGGAATTGAGGATTTGGAGGCCATGGTGCAAAATTAAAAATGTGTCATCTACAGGAGATTATGAGGAGAATAGATAAAGGGATGCTAAATAAAGGCTCTAGAATTATTGTGAATGGAGGAGAAACGATGGATCGTATGTTTCCATGAGTTACTTAACTTGTAGACATCTTCATGATTAAAATTATCTGGATGTTTTTCAATTTCACAGGCTTCCATGATGATGCAATGGGGGTATAAGGGAGAGGATGACATAATTTTAAAATCACAAAAATTAATGAGGTATTTGGATATGTGAGAATGTTCAGTTATAGCTATTTTTTTTATTCTAATGTTGGTTGTCCACTGTATGTTATTTAATATGGGCCTTGAAAGTTATACCTATCTGGACTATGTAAGTTTATTATATGAGTAGAAGACTTGATAAACCCTTAGGCCAAGCATCAGGTCATACTTGTCCTTAGTATATCAAAATCATTTTTTATGTGTCATGTGGGGTTTGAAAAGTGTCTTGATGCTCATTCTCGCACGAAATTTTTAAATGTGGTAAGTGATCCCTTGGATGTAAGGAAAGGAGACCATGGATGTGGGGGTAGAAGAAGGTTTGACTTTGGCTTTAGAGTTGGTAATAAACTAGAAATATTTTTTGATGTGGGGAAGGTTATAACCATTGGCTAGAAGGGCTTCTGTTTGTTGGGTATTCTTTTCTTCGAGGAATTGAGGGGTTGAAGTTTGAAATGTTCAAGTAGATAATGTATTGAGAATGGCGTATATTTGGGCTAGGTGATGGTGAGAATTAGCATGAAGGTACCTATTAGTATGGATATTGTTTTGGAAGACTTGGTGGCTGAGGGAATTGTTGGATTGGCACGATATGAGAACATCTAGGAAAGGAAGTGAGTTCGATTGTTGAGTTTCCATGGTAAATTAGCTCTCAGGGGTTATTTTTTGAGGTGTTCCAGGAAGGTATTGAGGGTTTGGAGGCCATGAGGCCAAATTAAAAATTTGTTACCTATAAATCAAAACTAACATTTTCATTTTAGATAGAAATTGTTTAATGCTTTAGTTTCAAAATGTTCCATATAGATGATCCAGGTGGACGTTGGTGGCCACTCGCCTATTCCACTCACCCCCCCACCATTGTCTCTTTCAATTTTTCAGCTTCCTTAATTCTAGCACATTTTACTATTTTTGGCATTTTTTTGGGTCGTGAACTTCCAGAGCCATTTTGAGGCCCTAAACGATGTTTTTTGGGGAAAATAGGGACCAACATGGGTTGTTTTACCCATTTTGGCCACTCCAAAGTTCTATTCCTCGGATAGATCTTCCTAACGAGGTATTGTGCGCATCAAACAAAGATCGTATGCCAAATTTACAACCCTAGGAAGTTGATATACCAATTTACCAAACGGGGCCCATAGTTTTGGCACTTCATATCCTAAGGTTAGGTTTTTGGATGTTTAGGGTTTTTCATTATTTCTCAATAATAAATAGGTCTTAGAGCCTCATTGTAACATAATTCAGATGTATCTAGTCGCCACTTCTCTCCTCAGAGATAAGCTAACATCTTCTGAGCTAGTTTTATTTCCTTTCTGTTTGTAAGCATATTTCAGTATTTGACATTAATGAAATGAAGTCTTATTTCTGCTGCATCTTTGTATTTCTAGTTATATTTGTAATATGTTGCATTCTTTCTTAATATTATATTAGTGGTATCAAATCGATCTCATATTTCTTTGTTTTTCTTTGCATGTCCCTGACGAGATCGGGATATAAGGAGTTAGGGCTCGAATTGGTCGAACCTTTGCAAGACTAACCTCACAAATCTTGACGGCCTCCCATGGCGAAAGAGAAGAAAGATGAGGAGCAAGAGATACTTTCAAAATCTTGCTTGAAAAAGCCCTCAAGCAACAAAGGAATGCGGTGATGGACAACTTTGGCCAGATCCCTCAACGACTACCCAAAGGAGATGCATCTTCTTCTAGTGGCTACTCTAGAAGTGCCACACCCTTCAAGGTACAAGTTAACTTTGACATCCCCATATTTGAAGGTCAAATAGATGAGGACGTTGTAGATAAATGGTTAAATATGCTAAAAGGATATTTTCTTGTTCATGGATTTTCCAGCTGGGAAAAGATTACTTTTGCACTTCTCAAAGCCACCCCCCACATTAAGGACTAGTGGGAAACCTACTGTGAGAAGAAGGATGAAATTACACCCTCACTATTTTCAGCCACACCCACTTGGAATTCATTCTGGGATGACATCAAGGAGCAATATTACCTTGTCGGGAGCTATGAGGATAAGTACATAAATTGGACCACGTTGTGGTAGGGAAGGGACCAAGACATGTAAGAGTTTACCAATGTTTTTCATACCCTTCTGTTATGAAACCAACTCAAGAAAAGATAGAAAAGATAGATCAATGCCTTAAAATTCAGCCTCTTCGAGGGGGCAACCTCCTTTACATTACTTAAATGAACAATTCTTGGATGATACAAATGACAAAACCTCCTTTCTATATAAAGGAGTCTAAGGAGTCACAATATAACCCAACCGACCTAATAATAATAATATAAAGCCACAAAAATAATAATAGAGGGATTCTATGGGGCACAATAATAAGAATATGGGGGCAATAGGGGCACAACAATATTAATAAGGGGTACAACTACCATAGTAATGGGGTAATCACTAGTATTATAGGGACCCAACGTTGTACATACCTTGGGGGATCTTTGCCTTGAGGACTAGAGGGTTAGAGGGTTCTTCCTCGCTTTCTTCTGCGACTGCCTGGACTTTTTCATCACAAATGCTTATTGGTCCATCAACACTAGTTTTTTCAGTTCTTGATCATTGTGCTCATCCATCTTTACATCAATGCAGTGAATGATTCTCTTGTTGACTTTATTGTAGCATCTATATCCTTTTTTATTCTGTAAATATCCCAGAAAAATGCCTTCATCTGCTCTGATATCTGATTTTCCCAGTTTCTCATCGTTTCTCTTAATGTAGCATCTGCTGCCAAATATTTTGAAGCGTTTGACTGTTTCTGGCATGCCACATCACAACTCATAAGGAGTTTTATCACTATTTGAATTGAAATGAGCTTTGTTGAGAATGACAACTGCTGTATGAATTGCATCTGCCCAAAACCTCTATTGGACATACTTTTCTTTCATCATTGCTCTAGCTAACTACTCCACTGATTTGTTTTCTCTTTTTGCAAAACCATTTTGTTGGGGAGTCCTTGCTATGGTCAGTTGCCTTTTAATGCCATTCTTTTGCAAAATATATCAAACTCCTTTGAAGTGAACTCACCTCCATTGTCTAACCTTATGCTTTTGATTTTGCAGTCTGTTTCGGTCTCAACTATGGCTTTGAAATATTTGAACTTCTCAAATGCTTCAGACTTCTCTCTGAGGAATTCAACCCACATCATCATATTGAAATCATCAATGATTAGCATAAAATAAAGCTTATCGATGGTTGATTGTGTTTTGGATGGTCCACACAAATCCATGTGTATCAATTGCAATGGTTTTGCTGAATAGTTTTCCTTTGCTTTGAAAGGAACTCGAGCTTGATTCTTGAGATGACAAGACTTGCAAATAATGTTCTCTAGTTTTGAAAGCATTGGAAGGTCCTTGATTGTGTTTTTATCACTAAGCTTCACAATCTGGTCAAAGTTCAAATGTCCAAGCCTTTTGTGACATAGCCAACTTTCATCAATCTTGGTCAAACAACACTTTTTTGTCTTTTCTTTCAACGCATAAACATTGTTGTTTGTTCTTACAACTTTAGCCATTATATCTCTTGTACCGGTGGATTTTATTTGACACTTTTTGGCTTTGAAAACCACATCGTATCCCTAGTCACACATCTCGGACACGCAACAAATTATTCTTCAACCCATCAACATATAACACATTGTTTTCCTTACCTCTTCCATTTGACAGACAAACTAATCTTTTTGCAATTATCTTGCTTGGGGTATTATTACAAAAAGTCACATTAGGTTTGTCCACTGGCTTCCAAGTAAGAAATTAGCTTCTATCTCTTGTCATGTGTCTGGAACAACTACTGTCCACATACCAATGGCTCCCACCATTGTAAGGATGCAAGACAATGTCACACTGCTCTGACTTCTCTTTTTCTTTCCAAATTTTTGGATGTTGTACAATTTGCTCAATGAATGGTCCTTTCTTCTTTTCCCTTAGCCTGCAATTCACTGCTATATGCCCAAAATTCTAGCCCTTATAACACTGCACTTGATAATTCAAAGGAGCAAATGGATTATCATACTTGAGTTTGGTTCTTCTATGTTGAAAACTTCTCTTGGATATGAACTGTCTATAAGAGAGGTTAACTTTGTAGTTGGCTACCTTGTGGCCATAGTTATTGCATGTAAAATGATATTCAGGGAAAACATCATTATACTTGGGTGGCTTCCTTTTGCGTTGAGCAGAAAATCAATTTGCATGGACAATGTACTACTATTGTTGTTGATTTGTCTTAGGTTGCATAATTGTCTCTTGCTGTTGCGTGGGCCATTCTTTTGCTGGGGGTACAAAATAGATTATCTTTTTACCTTTTAACTCAACTACTGAACTTGACTCAACGTCATAGCCCAGACTAGTTTTATTTGAGGATGATCTTTGTGCTTCCAATTTTTCATTCAGATCTCCAGTTCCCTTGCCTAATTTTTTATTTAAGATGAGCTACATTTTTTCTTTCTCCAACTCCACTCTCAAAATTGTGGTTTCACCTTCCATCTTCACACATTCTTGGACCTTTTTATTTAACTGTTGGCTCAAAGATTCTTGGATTTTTTTTTACCTTCTTCTAATTGCATAAGTAACGACTCAACAATTTTAGCCTTTTCTTTCATCAGAGATTCCTTCTGGGTTTTGTTTTTGTTTCTCGACCTCTCTATTTCCTCAAGAACACTTACCAACTCTACTTCAAGATCTACCTCACCTTCTACATTATCAGAGATGATAACCTTTACTTGCATATCTTCAATGGCCATCAACATGAATTCCTTAGGGCTGTAATCATATTTTTCTTCATCTGAGAATTGGTTGGACTCACTTTCAGAAGAGCTCCCTTATTGGATGTAGAAGCCTATCTTTTTAGCCTTCTAAACTTTCTTAAACTTTTCTTTAGGATCATAATCCTTTTTCTTCTTTTCAGGACACTTTGATGCATACTAACCACCTTTGCCATAGTTAAAGCATTTAAATGTTAACTTACCTTTCTACTTTCCTAATCCTCACTTGAGTGTCTTCACAAAGTTGGCTTTTTCTTCATCGATTCACAACATGAGTCATTAAGCTAATTCTTCCTCTTCTTTTCTACTTTGAAGGTTGATTCTTTGGCTGTAGACTATCCTTTAGAACTCCTCATCTCATAAGTAGTGAGTGTTCTAAGAAGTTGATCTAAAATGAGTGTTCAAGTTTGGCATTTCTTCAATGGTAGACACCTTGGGATTAAATCTCTCAGGAAGATATCTTAGCACTTTTTGAACTACCACTTGTTCATCTAGCTTATCATGAAGCCCTCTTATGGTGTTCACAACTTCATCTGCTCTTAAGAAATACTTTGCAACATCTTCATCATCATGCATGCTTAGTGATTCAAATTTCATCCTAAAACATTGGAGTTTAGCATTTGTTACCTTGTTGTCTACTTCATAATAGTTGCTCATCTTCTCCCAAATTGCTTTGGTAGATGTGAAATCCATTACTCTGACAAGCTTTGATTCAGGTAGGTTGGCAAGCAAGGTATGCATTACTTTGGCATTGCATGCAAACTCCAACTTCTGATATTTGGTAATTAACGCCGGAGGTCTTCGATATTATTCCTCCACAACATCCCACACATCAACTCCAAGTGATTGAATGTAGGTCCTCATCCTTACTTTCCAAAACACATAATTTGTTTCATTGAACATGGGTGCATTGTTGGTAACATCCTTCCTGGTGTTTTATGGTCCTTGATCTTACTTCTAGCTATTAGATTGATCATAAGTAATCTGGCTCTAATACCAATTGTTGGAAGCCAAGACAATACTAAGAGTGGGGGGGGGGGGGGGTGAATCAATATTGTAATATATTTTACCAATTTAAAACTTGTTTTCACTTTGAACACACTATCAATTACTTAATCACAATAAAATCAAACTCAATGGAGCATACACAAGGGACAATTTAAATTTTAGAACTACTCTTCAATTTTTTTAATGGAGCAAGTCACAACTTGCAAATACAATGCTCTGGCTACAACCAACAAGAAGCTTCAACTTCCTGATTCTTCAACTATAAATGAATGGAGCTACAACCCCTAACAATTATCCATCACCCACTAGAAGGAGCACCAAACCCTAATCAACAAGCTAAACTTGCTTTGGCGCTCACCAATCCATTTTTCATCCATTTTCATACGAGGACGCATGACTACTATCCCTGCTTTTCAAAGCAATCTTTATGTATAAAAAAACCACCTGGTAACACCTACAACAACCTCAACATACCAATAACTTGATGCACAATGATCTTTGTCTCACAAACAATCTCAAAAACCAGCGTCTTAATTTTGCTTGACTAGACCTGTTTATATATATTTTCTTTTTGCTATATTTGGCTCTTAATTTATGCATGAAGCCATATTTTTTCCTTTGTCCTACTCATATTGGTCTTTTGGACTTGTTCTCCAAGTCACATGGCCTTAACAACCTCTTTCTGCACATTAAACTAAGATTTTTTTCCAAACCTGTGCATTATATAATTTACACAAAGTTTAGTAGTTCGCCTGTTAACTTTAACTTCAACTATCTTGTCTTTAACTTCCAAAACTGGAAGTTCCATTATTTTTTCCTTAAGGTCCTTTTCGTTAGACCCTTTACCTATTTTCCACCATATGATTGGGTCTTTGCGACCATCGGCTTAGTCTCCAAGCACTTAGCCTATTCGAGACCTTCACAGGTTTATTTGCTTTGCAAATGGCTTTGCACCATTGGTTTTGTTTCTATGTGAAACAACCAAAGGTCTGGTCTCCGCGACCATTGGCCAATAATTTGGGTGTTAAGCCCTTTATGCCCTAATGTTATTGGGTGTGTTGTTCCCTGTGTAACGACTCCACACCGATTGTCACACCTCTATGCAAGGCGATGAGGTACTAGCGAAAATGCCAATGCTTCACTATGCAGAGAGCCTTTGTGGCTCTTTATACTTTGTGCCCACAGTTTCTTCTCGAAACATACAAAGGCTAGGGCTTATCCCATAGTCCTCTATTTTCTAGTGCATTGTTTATATGCCTTATTGTATACTTGTCAGGGTTATACCACCGGGTTGTCATGTCCCATAGGGACCGATCAACCTCCTAATTCATTGGCTACCACTTTGCCTTCGTGGCCTGGTCCATTATGCCCGGAGCTGTTGCAAAACACAACAATTTGAATCCTCTGGGTTTAGGTTCTGCGGGATGAGTTGTCCCATGGGGTCCTCCTGGTACCTTTTTAATTAGTTTCCACTACATCAACTACCACCGTGGCCTGGCTCCAGTTGCCTGGTAACTTCTTTTTGCACCATGTTAAATCTTTCGGGCTTATCTCGTCAGCATGATGTCATGCTAACATCAATAGGGACACCTGGCATCCCTGATTGGTGACACGTGTCACCCAGAATGGGTTGTTTGGATGCCCAAAAATACATGACACGTGTCCAGCCCTCATTGGTTGATGTTGACGTCACTATCCTCTTCTGTGTGGGCCAATCATGAGCTACCACCTCTCCTCTGTCGGAGGAGAGAGAAGGGGGTTTCCGAGGCCTTGTTTTGTGACAAAATCCTTTTGTTAAATTTATTTTTGGCTCACCGACCTTTTCCTTTGTTTTTTCGCTAGACTAATTTTCTCCGTTGCATTGCCTTCTCTGTTATACCTCTGGGCTCACCCTCTGCGAGCTACGCTGGCAGAGTGGGCCCCTTCCTACTCCCTTTTCATTGGTGCTTTCGTGCGCTGTATTGTTTTGGGTTGGCGTTGTTGCTTCCGTGTCCCAACATTGAAATATGGCGCATAGCCTTTGGGCTCTTCAACTTATTTTATTAGTTTATGGATTGCCATGGTGGGCTCCAACCACTCCTATCCTCTTGATTCTTTCACATAACGCATCAAATGCAATCTTCCGGGGTATTGCTATCAAGCGAGCTCCACCCACTCGATCCTCATTGGGCAGCGTGTAGCTTCTTCTCCATGTTGTCCCGACTACTTTCCCTTGATTGCTTAAACTTGGGCACACAAATAAATTTTTGGGATGAACTCCCATTGGACTAGGCGTATGCTGTGGGCTTCGCTTGGTCCAATGAACTTCTTCCCTGCTGCTGCTGTGGCTTCCACGTGAGCCCACAACTCTCACTTAGAGGCTTCACCATTCATCTCTACTGTGTTTTGCATTTGCCAATTTTGGCTAAGCGACAAAGACTCCACCAAATTTATTTCACTATGCTATGAGGGTCTCAGGGTCATAAAGATTTGACCAATTCTAACTTTCAATCTAGGAAGTAATTTTGGGACTTCCATTTATTTTTGGAAATATCTTTTAGATCTCTATCCAACTGGATGACTTACACCTTTACTTGAGCTAAGCTGGTTCTTTAGAATTGGCTCTAAAATCTTTGCATCTTTTTGTTTGCCATTCTGTCATGCTGCTCCATCCTTGACATGTGCTGCCTCTTGGCTGTTATGAGAACTTGTTTGCATCACCCTATTGCCATCAATGACAACATATTTCAACATTTCTTATTTAGGTGCAACACCGTCAAATGCCAGTTTAGTTTATCCTACGATCTGGTTGATAAAGTGTTGTGCAAACCAATGCATTAGAGGAAATTTCAACTAAGAAATAGTCACCTAAGAAAAAAATTAAGATTAAGAAATTAATGAAGTAATGTCATGTAGACAATTTTTTAATATATCATATTTATTATTTTACTTATATCAAAATTACCCAAATTAACGTGACATTTATTATCAAAATAGCTATATATATTTTATATTTAAATTAATTTATTAGCACAACATTTAATAAAATTTAAATATAAAAAAATGAATTTAAATTTAACTTTAAATTATCCAAATTTAAATTAAAAGGGTAAATTTAAAATTTAAGTATAACTTCTCAAATAAACATCACTTTTATCAAAATAATCACAACATTAATTTTTAACACAAGATTTTAATAAAATTTAAATCTAAAAAAGTGAATTTAAAAATTTAATTTAAATTTAAATTACCGAAATAATTGCATTTTTATTCAAAATAACACCATATATATATATATATATATATATATATATATATATATATATATATATATATATATATATATATATATCAACACATGATTTAATAAAATTTAAATAAAAAAAATAAATTTTAAATTTAAATCAATTATGTGTCATTACAAGCACACTCAACCATATTTTACCCTTCATTTAAAAATATTCTCGATATTATAACTTTTATAGAATAAGATACTAATTTTATTTTTAATATTTAATGTAGTTTTGGGTCACTTGGGCACCATTCATGATTAAGGTAGGTAAATTATATTATTAAAAAAATTGTTGGTGCTTAGTCACCCCTATATCTCTCTTGAATTTTAAAGTATTTTGATTGACCTACACATTATGACATAGAAATTGAATTTTAACCTTTTAAAATCAAATTTCCTCTAATGAGCAGTGAGAAATGAGCATCAAGGAAATGGTCAAAGTCCTTAATTGTTGATGGGTCCTTCATTTTTTGGAGAAACTATGATCTTCAAGGTCCCAACAATGGAACCATTTTTTGACGAAAAGTGTTGCTATATAGACGCATTTTTCAGCCACAAGGTGCCAACAAAGGTGTTCATTGTAGTCTAACACAACACAAGCATTTTCAATCCTCCACAAGGGAGGAAGGTGTCACCTGAAACGTGTTGAGACTTAAATGTTAGGTGGGAATCTAGACAATGACAATATTTAGATCAATGCATAAGTTATACACCATGTCCTTAATTATTCATAGATCCTCAAACAACTTTGCGCAAAGTATATAGATGCATGGAAAATAACTTAATAAAGCATTACAAAATTTTAAAGGGGTGCACAACACATCATCATGCAATCGGAAACACATAAAGATAAACCCAACGACATTCTTCCTTAAATTATTTCAAAGGATTAAGCTATTACAATGCAGATCTACGAATACTACATAGGATATGTTATCACTAAGGTTGTCCCTAGGCTCCTGTAGGGATACAGCCGAGGTAACCAAAAACCAATCTTTGGATTGCAGGTTCTAGCTCACCTGCATTCAGAGAGGGCTCTCTCTTAATGATTTAACTTTGTTGATGAAGATTTTAGGCTAGTTGTTGGGTTCACGGGTTTTGATGTTTTGTTTGGATGGAAGGTGGAGGTATGGAAGATAATTCCAAACAAAGAGGCAAGGTAAAATGTGATAATTTTCAAACCATTGGGCATGGAGTCATGGATTAAGGCTTGTTGTTGCATTTTCTTGGTCACAAGAGGATTATGGGGCAGGATAGCCGCACATGAGACAATTATCAATTTGCTGAAAAGATGGAATGATGGTCAGGGATGAAAGGCAATTAAGAATCTTTCATCAAAACTGACAGGGAGGAGAAGTGAATGAATGGTTGTCTAGGAGCAGTTAAGAATTCCTAAACTATCATTCATAAGTGAAAGAAATAGCGTAAACAAGATAATTTAAGTATGCATGTTCCTAACTGTTCCTGATGAAAACATGGAAAATTGCAGAAATTAAGCCTAGGGTGCAGCTAAGCAAATCCTAAACTATTCTTCTTTTCTGCAATTTAGATGGCGGATTGATGAAAAAAAACATAAAAAACTAACAGAGTTAAGAAACACTTATTGAACCATGTAGAAGCACAGGAATTCCACAGTCACTCCTCGGTGAATTAAACACAACAGACAATTTCAGAATCCATGCTTTTAGCAGTCTTTGATTATAGAAAATATCATAGTTACAGTGCGAGTCTCTGCTTGAGAAAAATATCGAAATACCAAATATCAAGCAACTAATCGACCAACCAACCAACCCCTACTCCATTTTTCAGGGTGGTATATATAAGCAAAATATCTAAAGTCATTTATTACAACCGACCTAAACAGGTCTGCAGGAAAAGATTTTTAAAAACCTAATTGTTGCTGGAATTAAATGTAAGTAAGTCCTTTGGGCTGTGCCAGAGGCAGCTAGATCAAGTTGAGTTGATGGGGTGACTTGTGTGACTTGGTGCAGTGGTTCTATCATAACTGTGCATTGAGTTCTGGTTCGCTGATCTCCTGTGAGTTTAATGTGCAGTCATTTGTGCTGGTGAGCTTTCAATGCGTCTTCAATTGCTTCTTGACTTTCAGAGCCTTCCTTTTAATGCTGGATTTCTCTCGAGCCCTGAGAAAATCTCCTCTGATACACTTTTCCGCTACATTGATAGTCTCCGCTGCTTTCTGATACTCTTTGACGTGCTTTTCATCTGTATATTTGATCTGACACTCTTTAATCTTTATTCATGGTCTCTCTCTGTCTTCAAATACGTTTAATTTGGAAAAATCGGGCTTTTCTGGGCCTTTTCGATGCAAAACGGGCTATGGAATCAAAAGATTCCTTGAAGATTCCCCAATATGGCTCATTTCCTGTAGCGATGCGCGATATCGAAAACTGCCTCCGTTTCTCATTCTGGAGCTCCGAAGCTCGACTTTCGCGCTTGCGCAAATTTTCCATTTTTTGGCTGCTGACGTCAGCATGACGTCAGTGGTACGGCGGATGACGTCAGCAGTGGGACCATCTGGTATGGATGTGATGTCAGCATGCTGACGTCAGTAAGGTGACGTGGAAGTACGGCGGGGTGATGTGGCAGTGACACGTGGCAGGGTGACATGGGCCGGGCGTAGGCAGTGTGAGGTGATGTGGAGGCGACGTGGCAGTGCTGTTACGTGAGGGGAGGGCAGTTTTGGCCTGTGCATCGGACCGCCTTGGGTACGGAGGTGGTTTTTGTCAGGGCGGCCCGATGCAATGGGAGGCTGCCACTTGTCCCGGTGTACGACGGTAAAACCGTCGGACATCGGGTGGTATGGTACCACCACGATAGGGAACCCGATATAAACAAGGGCCGTCGGATATGGGGAAGGCGATCCGACGGTGGACGGGAAAGGGAGATGCGTGGAGTTTAATAAAAGAGCGCGCGTTTTAAAAGTTTAATTTTTCACGGCGCGGTGGGTTTGAACTTTAGGAAATGGGTTAAATGGTTTGGCGCTTGGTTATTTATTTATTAACCAAATATTAATAATTTCCAAAGAAAAATGCGCGGGGGGGGGGTTGCATTTGGAAAGGGTTTTCTTTGTGTTTTGGAAAGGGTCCAAACACTAGGGAAGGGGAATTATGCGGAGATGAGGGCTGTTACTAAGGTCCAGGTGACTTAGTAATTCCCAGAGGGCTACTTATGGTTATATTTCAACCAGGGGGAGGGGATATGTACATAAGGGGATTATTTACATAGTTTTAGTAGGGGGATGGGGAAAATATATAGGGAGTTAAATAATAATGTCAGTAGTTAATATGGAAATGACAAGAAAGCGCTAAGTTTCATAGATCTTAGGCTTCAAAGGGGAGATAGAACTTTATAGAGAAAATATGGACCCTCCTTGAGTGAAGCAGATCTTCACCAAGGTTGATGACATGGAAAATGATGAAACTAAGAGATATCAAGCAGATCTTGACCTCTTTTGGGGAAATTAGTCAGTGATTTGGGGAAGAGGAAGAAAGGGAAGTTAGTTATGCCTGATTTGAGCTCCTCCACATGAAACTGCCTGATGACTGTGACCTGAGTAGAGATGATACTTTAAAAACATAGAATTGATCAGAAATCAAGATTCTGCAACCTCCAAACTACTTACCCAACCTACTTACCTAACATTTTTTCTTCTTTTGGTTTGGGTGCATTTAGACTTGCAGACCCAACATTTCAACTTTTTCTTTTTATGCCTTCCTATCTACAAACTACCCTTATTTCTTCCAAGGGCGCAAATTAAGCAGTTGGGCTCCTTTGATTCTCTACCTATCTAAGAATCTGCCAAGATTAAGCTGTTTGGACATATTTTCATTCTCTATATTCTAAAACAGGAAATTGAAATCTAGGGAGACCAAGATTAGGCTGTTTGGACCTCCCTTTAGCTGAAATTTCTACAAGACTGGAATGACTCTTCAAAATTGGAATGCAGTAGATGAAATTTGAGTAGCATTCTTTCATGGCCTCTTTCTTTGGTGACTGTTTAGCAAATATGGAGCATTGCAGCATGCAAAGTATGACATATTTGGCCTGTAAAAAGGTCAATCATGAAATATGAGTAACCTGCTTCAGCAGGAGGCTAACAGTGGCTCCACTTGGGGATGGCTTTTCCTTGTGAGAAGCCAAGAACAGCAGGTCAGATTGCCTTGATTTTTCTGTTATTGCTGTGCTTTGAAACTTCTTAGTGCTGACTGTTGGATTGATTTGAACTTTTGGACTGCTAACAACACTTTTCCTTAACTGATTTGCTGGTAAATTGTAAAGCACTGCCTGCTTTCTTCTGCGTGCCTTAGCATCATGGACTGTTACAAAAATAAAATCAAAGTGCCGATATATACAAACATTTTATGTACAGAAAATAACACCGCCTGTTATTTTCAATAAAAAAGGATCATTATAGTGCTTTAGCATTTGGCCATTGACAGGGCCTTCTTCAGCTGTGCTGCCATCCAGAGATCTGAGAAAATATGTATTATTGCCTTGCACAATGCTGATAATGTATGGGCCTTTCCACAGAAAATCGAATTTTGAATGTTTTCCCTTGTCCTCTCTTCGTGAGTCCCATCTTAGAACTTTGCTGCCGACCCAGAAATCCTCTGCTTTAGCTTTCTTATCAAGCATCCTTTTGAGTTTTTCTTGCAGCATTTGAGCTCTGTCATAGACTTTCTCTCTGGTTTGCTGAAGATGAATGGTTTGATTAATTCTTCTCTGCATGTCATTTGGTTCCGCCTGAATCTCCTGCAACAGTTTAATAGTAGGAATGCCCAAAGATGAAGGAAATTTGGCTTCCATGCCATATACTAGCTCATAAGGGCTCATCCCAATGGATTTCCTAGTTGAAAGTCTGTCTGCCCACAGAGCATTTGTGAGCTTCCTATGCCAGTTCTTTTTGTTTTCCTCTAGCAATTTCTTTATGATATTTATGAGGCTTTTGTTGGATGATTCGGCCAAGCCATTACCTTGGGGTAGTAACCTGTGGAGTGGCCCAAGGTAATGTGGAATTTATGGCAGAAGTTGATCATCTTTTTATATTTGAAGGCAGCAGCGTTGTCAGTAATGATTTTCTCAGGGCAGCCAAATCTGGAAAGGATATTGCTCTCAAGGAATTGGATAATGGTGGAGTCGTTGGCTTGTATACATGGAATGGCTTCAATCCACTTAGTGAAATAATCAGTGGCTGTCAGAATCCACTTGTGCTGGCCTGAGGAAGAGGGATGAATTTCTCCAATGAAGTCGAGACCCCATTGTTGAAAGGGCTTTTCGGTTGAAATGGGCTTAATGGGCAAAGGCAGTAATTTTCTTTTCCCTTCAAAGATTTGGCATTTGTGGCATGAAACAACAAACTTCTTAACATTTGCAAATAGAGAGGGACAATAATAACCAGCCCTTAAAATCTTGTCAGCAGTGGACTTCCAATATAAGTGTCCTCCACAATCTCCTGCATGGAATTATTTCATGATGTTGTTAGTTTCATTCATAGTCAAACAATTAAGCAAAATACCTTCATGATTTTTCCAAAACAAAGCGCCATCTATGACACAAAACTTTGAGGATTTCATCCTTAAAAATCTTTTCTTGGTTCTAGACAATCCCGGGGGAGCACACAGGTTTAACAATACAAAGCAAATATCAGCATACCATGGGGATTGCAAAAAGGTTTCACTGATCTGTGGAGTCGCCAGCTCCGGTTCATTGTCCAGTTGATTAATGTCTAAGGCTTGGAAATTTGTTTCGGACATTAGTTTGGCTAAAACTTGTCCTTTTATCAGCTTGGTAGGTTTTATTTCAATGTCGTATTCAAGGATGTTGGCAATCCACTTGCCTCTTTTGCCTTCTAGTCCCTCTTGAGTTAATATATCTTTTACAACAGAGTTTGGGACGTAGGCAATCACATGGGAGTATAAGATGTAAATTCTGAAATCTTTGATGGCTTTGACCAGGGCATAAGCCTGCTTTTCCATGATTTGATATTTCAAGGGTGCATCTCTTAAAGCTCAGCTGAAGAAAGCAATTGGCTTTTCGTTACCTTGATCATTTTTTTGCAATAGGACAACGGCTATAGTGTGCTCAGATGCAAAAAATAAAAAATTATTATTAAATAAATATATGATGTACCTATAATATTAATTTAGTTTGAGTTAGTTCGTTTTTATGTATATGCATTTATAAACAAGTACATTAACAAATGAATACTTTAATTATAGAATTTACCTAATTTAACTAGTTTCCATAAATAATAGGAATTTAATATATCAAGATTATTATTTATTTGACTGGGTATTTTTAATAATATTGTTGGAATAATAAATTATTAAATAAATTTAGATTATTTAATAAATATAAATTATTAAATTAATTGAAAAAATTTGTATTAATTTAGTTTCAAATGGACCATTAGACTAAAAGGATAAATAAAAATATTATTAAATAAGTATACTTTGTACCAATGATAATATTTTAATTTGAATTAGTTCTGTTTTGGATATAGTTATACATTTATTAATTTAGTTAAGTTAACAATTGAATACTTTTATTTACCTAATTTAAATAATTTATTGGAATGATAAATTATTAAATAAATTTAATTTATTTAATAAATATAAATTATTATATTAAATATAAAATTTATTAATTTAGTTTCAAGTGATAAATAAAAATATTATTAAATAAATATACGATATACCAATGATATTATTTTAATTTAAATTAGCTAGGTTTTGGATATTTATACACATTTATAATTTACCTAATTTAACTAATTTCTTAGAATAATAATAATTAAATATAACAAGGTTATTATTGGTTTGACTCGGGTCATTAGGTCAGAATTATCCGTTGGCAATATAGCCGTTGGAATCTCTGCACATACTATTTAACAAGCTAAGCTGGATTGGTTCTTCAACTTGTCCTGACGATGAACCACACTAGTTGGTTCGAAACGCGTCGACAAAAGAATATTTATGTGATCACGCTGAAAATTCTCTAAACAATGTTATCGATCATAGAAGTCTAAATTCCTTAATTATTTCCCTACACGGAGAAGCCGCTGCTAAAAAAGTTCATCGTTTCGAGCGGTCACACATGCAGGTCACAAAGTTGAAATCCGATCTGGTGTTTCTTAAGCGTTGTAGAGATTCCTCGGTTATTCCTAGCTTTGCCCGGATTAAGCATTGTCTCAATGTTCCTAGAAATCTTGGTGTTTTTCTGAAGGCAAGCCTTGGGCTTGTCAGGTCTGAGATTTGCAGGGTTAGGAAGGATCTGGATCATCTGTCCAGATTTCTTCTAGTGGCACATCTGGAGCTGTCAAATATTTTCCCTGCCTCTCTCTGGTCAAGGATTGATGCGTGTTCGGCATTAAAATCCCTGAGATTAGAAGAGCTGCTGAGGATCAGGCAATCCGCTAAGTTTTTTAGACTCTCTGGTTGCTCTGATCCGAATTCGGGTCTATGGCTTGATCATGGTTCAATCAGTCGAGTCTCGTGTAACCAGGTCTCCGCCCTGAAATCCTGGGTGTTAAGCGGCCCTTCTTCATCCCCCTCCGACTCTGATTGGTTGAAGAGCAGGTTAGGTGTGAGCAACGTCGGGGAGTATCCATGCATTGATCAAATCTCTCCTTCCTCAGACAGCGCCAGGTCTCATTCACCGCATAGAGAGTTGGCCTGTGGGCCGTGGGCTGCGAGTTCTGGCGATGCTGGACAGTCCCAGTCACGGTCGACAGGCCAAGGCAATTCTCTTCCAGTTATTAACAGGGTTGATCAAGTCGATGTCTAGGCAAGTCTGATCAGCAAAGTGGGGGTTGGGACTGCGGATTCGGTTGAGCGTTCGTCGACCGGTTCTCGGCATTCATCGTCCATTGTATCAACCGGGGCTGCTGTTGGCTCATCGAACGAACAAGGCGTGGGTTCCAATTATGTGGTAAGTATTTCGGTCAATGCTGGTTCATGTTGTGGCGTCTCCAACGAGCGTAGCAATTTCCGTGGGCTGGAAGGTCGAGGTATTGTTTACGATTGGAGCAGCTCGTTGTTACGGAATGGTAAGTCAACCGTAGGCTTGGATAAAGATTTGCGCCGGAGTTTTGATAATGAAGCTATTGATAAGGGCCGTATAGTTAATAAGGCCATCGAATTAGATAAGCAGGGTTTAGTTAATGATTATAATAATTATCATTTCGGTGAACAGGATGAGCATAAATATAAGCAATGTTTAGGTAATAATCATATTAACTATCATTACGGTGAACAAGTTGAGCATAATAATAATTCGGCAATAGTTATATGAATAAATATTATGATGTTAAAGCAAGAAATTATAAGGGTAATAGTAAAGATAGAGTAGATGATAAAAAGATAAGAAATCTTAGTAATCTTTGTTATAATAAAAGAGGGCTTGATAATTTAGTTTCAATTGAGAATAATAGCCGTAATAGTAAGGTTGAAAAGTTGGGTGATTCTATAGGAGTTTCGAGTCCTCACCCTCAGGGAAATAAGGTGTTAAACCTGTCTAGTTTTTCCTTTCCGCCTGCGGTCTTTAGTCTCTTAGGAAAAGGTCTTAATTTTGCCTTAGCACCCAAAAAAATCCCGGTTGAAGACATCATTTGTGATGTGGAATATGGCATTAAGAACCTTCCTGACAAGATTAAAGATACAATTAGGCAGGATTGTGCCGTAGCCCTGAGGAGGGCTAAGCCTCCCCGTAGCAATATTAGCAATTGTGACGTCGTGGTCTTAAAAGCTGATAAAGGTGGGGCTGCCGTACTCCTGGATAGAAGTGATTATAGAAATAAGATGCTCGATCATCTCTGTAATAGTGGGAGTTATAAGAAGCTTTCGAAAAATCCCCTTAAAAAGGTTTCCAGAGCGGTCGCCCTTGCGATTAAGTCGTGCAATTCCACTGCTCCTTTGTCCCAGAAGCTTATTGAGGGAAACCCCATCACTCCTAGGATCTATGGCCTTCCAAAGATCCATAAGGAAGGGGTCCCCCTTAGGCCCATTGTCAACACCATTGGTGGTCCGACTTACCTCCTGGCCAAGTTCCTCGCTGCAAAGTTGAGGCCCTTGGTTGGTCAGACTGAGTCCTTCGTTAAAGACTCGGCTTCTTTTATTGATGATCTTAAGAGAATTAAGCTTGAGCCTGAGGAAATTTTGGTAAGTTTCGATGTGGTCTCTCTTTATACTTGCATTCCCATCAATGAGGCCATGGAGGTGATTAATAAGCTCATCGACCCTGATACGGCTAAGCTGGTTGAGCTTTGCCTTACCTCCACCTTTTTCAGCTTCGAGGGTGAATTCTATGAGCAGACTTGCGGTGTTGCCATGGGCTCCCCCTTGTCCCTTGTCGTCGCTAATCTCTTTATGGAGGATTTTGAGTCTAAAGCTTTGGCCTCCTCGCGTCTTTTACCAAAGCCGTGGAAAAGATTCGTTGATGACACTAGTGTTGTCTGGTCGCATGGTCCTGATGAGCTGGATCGGTTCTTCAATCATCTCAATAACCAGTCCGCCGCCATTAAATTCATAATGGAAAAAGAAGACAAGGGTTGTCTTCCATTCTTGGATGTTCTCATCTCTAAGAATGTGGATGGATCCTTTTCTCACCGGGTGTTTAGAAAGAAGACGCATACTGAGCAATACTTGCATGCTTCGTCCCATCATTTCCCCGCTCAGAAGTTAGGGGTTCTAAGCACGCTTGCCACCCGTGCTGTCAGAATTTCCGATGAAGAGAGCTTGGAAACGGAGAAGGCTCATCTTCTAGATGTCTTCGTGAGGAATGGTTACAGTAGACACCTAGGTCAAAAAGCCTTCCTCAAGGCCAAGAAGGAGCCTTCAACCCGAAGAGATCCTAAAGATCGTGTCATGGGTGTCAACCTGCCTTACATCCAAGGGACCACTGTAGGATTGCGAGGATTCTGAGGAAGTACGATGTGCCCGCGACTTTTAGACCTCTCAATACTATCCGTGGCTCCCTCAGGTCTGTAAAAGATCCTATTGACCCTAAAGACATGAAGGGCGTCTATGTCATTCCGTGTTCCTGTGGGACACCATATATTGGTGAGACGGGTCGCTAGATTAATCAAAGGATTAGTGAGCATTCAGCTGACCTAAGGCATGGTAGGACAAAGTCCTCAGCCCTGGCTGAACATGCCGGGAAGACGATGCATATTGAGGATGCTCAAGTCATTGCTAAGGTTGCGCAGTTTCACCATCGAAAATTTAGAGAGGCCCTGGAGATTGAGAAAAGGCCGAATAATCTTAATAGGGATGATGGCTGGAAGATTAGTAGTTGCTGGGTCCCAGCCCTGTCTTCCTAGCCTCCTCAGTCCCCCTTTTTATTAGGTCTTAGGGTTCTTCCCTCTCCTTAAGGGTTGTTTTCGGTGGTTGGTCCCTTTTCCTGAGATTTTTCCCCTTTAATCCTAGCATCCCTATAGTATTAGTATGGTTTAGTCTTATTATTATGCGTTATTAATAAGTTATTAATTAATTTCGGGCCAATAAGTGTATTAACCTTATTTCCTTTAGGCTATTATTAGGTTACAATTAAACAGAGTTATTATAATAATATTCATGAAATAATTAAATTTGATTTTTGGTTTTCATTATTTCAATCATATGCGTATATTTAATTTCTACTATTCCTTTAGTATTGAAATAATGATTATTAGCCCCGAACATTATATTAATATCTTTACCCAACTTCATATATTTGTTAAATAATTTTTTTTTTAACCTCTATATGTAATATCTTCCTAATTACATGGTTATTTTTAATAATATTATTGGAATAATAATTTATTAAATAAATAAATATAGATTCTTAATAAATATAGATTATTAAATTAATTATAAAATTATCTCTTGATAGAAGATATAATTTATTAATTTAAGTTTAAAATGGACCATTAGATTTAAATATAAAATTTATTAAATAAATATATGATGTACCTATAATATTAATTTAGTTTGAGTTAGTTCATTTTTATGTATATGCATTTATAAACAAGTACATTAACAAATGAATATTTTAATTATAGAATTTACCTAATTTAACTAGTTTCCATAAATAATAGTAATTTATGATATCAAGATGATTTTATATTTGACTAAGTATTTGTTAATAATATTGGTGAAATAATAAATGATTAAATAAATTTGGATTATTTAATAAATAAAAATTATTAAATTAATTGAAAATTTTGTATTAATTTAATTTCAAATGACCATTAGATTAAAAGGATAAATAAAAAATATTACTAAATAAATATTCTTTGTACCAATGATAATATTTTAATTTGAATTAGTTCGGTTTTGGATATAGTTATACATTTATTAATTTAATTAGGTTAACAATTGAATACTTTTATTTACCTAATTTATTGGAATGATAAATTATTAAAGAAATTTATTTTATTTAATAAATATAAATTATTGTATTAAATATAAAATTTATTAATTTAGTTTCAAATGAT